>OZ057398.1:89293877-89400754 GCA_964056695.1 Melieria picta | reverse complement strand
CGACGCGCGACTTGCTGCGCTTCGAGGCGATGGATGAGTGGCGCGGCTGAATGGGTGACGCGCCTGCGGCGGCGGCCGCCTGCCGGCCGGCGTCGTGCTGCTCGCCGATCGGGCCCGGCCGGTCGGTGGCGTCGCCGTCGCCACTATGCGGCAGCGCGGCGGACGAATGTGTGGCAGCGTCGCCGAGCATGGGGTCGTTCGGGTCGTCGTAGGCCTCGACCGGCGAAAAGTTGTGGGCGTTTTGTGCGCTGGGCGGATGCGGCAGGTTGCGCCGCCGCTTCTGGTACGGCAGCGCGACGCCGTACAGCTTCTGCTGGCTGGTGCGCTGCAGATTGAGCGACATGTGGTTGCGTTCGCGGCCGTCGAAGCGACGACGCGGATCGCGGAACAGCGACGGCGCCACGCCGCGTCGCGTCCAGCCGACGTCCGAGTCGTAGGTGATGGTCACGATCTTGTCGTCGGTGACCAGAAAGTGTGAGTGACTGAGCGGGTTGGCCGCATCGACGTTGGCGCCCATGTACGACTGGCGTATGTTGGTCTCGGAGCCGTAGCGCCGCGACATATCCTCCAGCGGCGGATCGTAGAGCTCGTCTTCGTAGCGTATGCGCCGACGGCCCCAGCTCTTGGCGTGCAGATCGTCGTAGTCCAGCGAGCGCGATTGGCCCTCGTGGAACATTTTTCGACGGTCCAGCGTGGTGCCGGCCTTTGGCTTTTTCAGTATGGAAGTGGGCTGCGCCTTGGCCTCGGCAATGGGCACCGCTGTGACGAGCGCATCCTCGCTCAGCTGGCGCGAGAGGCGTAGCACCGACTGTGTGGGCAGTTGTGGCGGCGGCGCCAGCGAGGATTTGGCCTTCTTGTGCGCGGTTGGCGTGGGCGTGTGCACGTGGTAGGTGGGCACTGCGCCCAGATCGATTTGGGGCGCGGTCAGGCCGCTCACGAAGTGCTGGTCCACACATTCGCCGCATATTGCCGGGTCCATAGTGGGCAGTGAGGGTTCGGACGATGGCTGATACATGGACAGCGAGGGCCGTCGCAACAGCTGCTCGGCCGTGTACGGATAGGCGACGGGATGGTGCTGCGGATGCGGATGCGCATCGGCCAAGCAGTAGGGATTGTCGCAGGCGCCGATGGCGACGCCGGCCGTGCTCAGTGCGGCATTGGTCGAGAGCACCACCGGCTGGCTGCCGTTCTGGCAGTGACTGCACGTGTTGTCGTAGTGATCGCGCACGTAGCCCACGTACGACGAGGGCGAGGTCGACACGGAATGGGCATGCGGATGGGGCGCGTGCGCGACGCTCGGCGTGCTCAGCGACGAGCCGGGGCTGTGGCGGAAGAAGTTCACGACCGGCGACGTGATGCGCTTGAGGTGATCGAACGAGGGCAGGCGATCGACGAAGGGGTAGGCGACCGCGCTGTTGCGGCGGAACAGCTGCTCGGAGAAGGGCGAGAAGTCGGCGGCGTGCGCTAAGAACTCGGGGAAATGGATGGAGTCGGGCATGTGGGGCAGATACTGATGCGGGTTGAATGTGTGCGCGCCATGGAGGGGTGCATGGTCGTGGAGTGGATCGAGTGAGTGTGTCGTTTGTGTTGGATGTAGTTGTGAATGTTGTTGTTGTAATTGTGTGTTGACGTTGTGTGGTGGCGGCGTTGGCGGTATTATCGCCACGCCCGAGTCCAGCAACATGAGGCCCGGGTCCGCGCCCGGCTCCATCAGGCGGTACGCTGCAGTGGGATCGACTAGGGCGCCGCTATTGTCCTCGGTCAGCATAAGTTGCGTTGGCAGTTGTTGTTGTTGTTGTAGTTGTGGTTCTTGTGGTTGCATTTGTAGTTGCAGTTGGCGGTGTGGTGGCGGCGGCGGCAACAGGTGGTGTGACGGTGTGTTGGTTGTTGCTGCGCCCGATGTCGTCGTACTACTACTACTAAATAGTGAATTGTGTGGATTGGTCGTGGTGGCCGTGGCCAGGGCCGTATTCGGTGGTGACTCGGATGCGGCCAGCTCGGCGAGCTGCTGCAGCTGCTCGAGTTGCTCCAGCAGCAGCAGCTGCTGCGTGGTGGGCGTGTCCTGCAGTTGCGGCGGCGTGTAGGCGCGACCCATGTACGGCGCTGTCAGGCTGGGCGGTAAAAAATCACAATCATCGACTTCGATCGTATTGGCGCGAAAGCGTTCGAAAAAGCCGCTGCCGCGGCCGCGTTGGCCTTGGCCAAGCGTGGTGCTGCCGCCGGGACTGGGATGCGGGGCGCCGAACAGTGTGCGCCAGTTGCGTGGTAAGCTTTGGGATCATTCCGATTCGTACATTCGGGATTCGTGTGTGTGGCCGCGCGTGTGTGTGTGTGTGGGTGGGTGTTTGTATATTAGTGCGCGGAGTTGTTTTTGTTGTTGTTGGTGGCATTGTTTGCAAGATTGCAAGTCGTTGGTCGTTGGCATAGCGGTATCGATTTTCGATTTTCAATTTCGATTTCGATTTGGTTCGGTTTGGTTGGGTTTGGCGGGATTTGTGGCGGTGTCCGCATGCGCATGCAAAATGATGGAATGTTTCATTGCCATTTGGTTAGTTGGTTCGTTGGTGTTGTAGTATGTTTGTTGTTTTTTGGTTGCCGATGTTCAAAAGAAGCAAATTCGTTTGTGTGCGTGTGTGGGTGGTGCGTGCAGTTTGCAGCAGCGTGGTGTACATTTCCAGGTCAGTTGGTCGCCGGTTCGGAATTCACGTTTTTCATTTGTGTGGTTGCGTGTGATTGTTGTTGTTGTTGTTTTGGTGGTGGTGGTAGTTGTTGTTGTTGTTGTTGGCGTACAAAAAAGCATTTCAACATAAAATTAGCGCGCGTCATTGTAGAGTAGAGTAGAGTAGTTAGGTGGAGTTTTAACCACTCGAGTATGTGGAGGGGGCGGGGGGAAGTTATGTAAAAATAATATTTGAAAACAAAATGCAAGACCAAGTTTTGATTTTGTTTTCCAGCGGGTCGCCATAATTGCAAACGGAATGGGTGCGTCCAGAACGGGGCGTGGGGAGGGGACTTGGGGCTGAGGGACGGGCACAACGGATTTGGTATAAATTTTGCGCTCGTGTCATTAACAACGAATTTCAATTTGTTTTGTACGATTTGCTTTGTTTGTTTGACTAATTCGATTTGCTTATTCGATCACTGATTGATTGCTTGATTGATTGATTGTTCGAGAGTTGGATTTAGTAGTGGTGCAGTAAATTTAGATTGCTTGTGTTTTTTTTTTGGTACTGGTATATAACAACAACAAAAATACAGCGAAACCCAAAACGAAAGCCATTTTTTTTTTTTGTTTGGTTGTTGGTTGTCGAAGTGAAGTAGAATTCTTGAGAAGCCTTTTGTAGGTTACTAGCTGCTCGCACTCGTACTTACCTCAGTCCACGCGAACCGCGCGGTCGCTCCGATTGTGTGGAGAATGCACTCGAGGTGACGCTGACCACCGACTCCATGTCCGAGTCGCCGAACTCGCCCATGAAGTCCTTCTCGGGCGACAGCGAGTGGCGTGGCCGCACGCGCGACTCCATCGAATGCAGATCGCTGTCCGAGAGGCCGGTGTAGTGGCGCTCCCAGCCGCCCATGCCGGTGCTGCGATACGTTGCCTGATGGTGCGACTGCCGTGTGCGATGGCGACCGAAGCGGCCGCCCGGCAATCGCTCATCGAACTCGGGACCCAAGCGATCGCGTAGCATGGCGCTGCGCGATGTCTGCGGGACCTGAAAAAACAAACAATTTAAAATCAATTGAAATGAGGTTTTGAGGTTTGTCTAGGTGGCATAAAAATATTTCATGATTAAAAGTTAGAACGAACGACTCGAACCACCGCAAGTCAAATAACTATTTTCCATTGCATTCAAACTCTGACACATTCTGCAGTGTTGTGATGTTGCTTCTAATTTTATAGCAATTTTTGTTGGTAGGAAAAGGACGAATCGAATTCGCCGCTTGCGCCGAATACGAACCTGTGGCAGTTGTCGCTTCTTGGGTGAGCCCGTCGGCGTGGCAGTTGCTGAACGCGATTGAAAGCGAGTCTGTTGTGCGGAGGATGCGCCGATTGACGTTGCCGGGCCGACGCCACCAGCACCTACGCCCACAGCGCCCAAAGTGCTCGCTACACCGCTCGGTGCGCCGTAGCCGGCGTTCGGGGCGTGTATTGGAAGAACTGGATAGTCTATATAGCGATCGTCGGGCGGCGAGAACGAGCCGCGTCGCGGACTGCTGCTGCGATAGTAGCCGTGACTGCTGCCGGCGGCGCAGCCGTGGTAGTTGTCGCTCGGTGCTGCCGAATGACTGCGCTGACTCAGGCTCATGCCACCGGGACCGGTGATGGCGCCATTCCGACGCAGATAGCCCGACTGCGAGCTGGCCTGTTGGTAGCGAAGGCGTGGTGGGGGAAAAGCGAGATGGCATTAGCATTAAAACAGTTCAGGCATAGTGTGTGCGGATATTGAAGGAGGAAAGGCGAGGGAGACGCAGAGAGTTGGGGCTTTTCGTACGCCTTATTGATTGGTCGTATTCGAAAGCTATGCCAGCATAGATGTTCGACAATTCATTAGTTTTATTCAGTTGAGTCACTTTAGGTTGAGTTATTTTTATGCTTAAGATTAGTTGAACGAAAAATTCAAGTCAATTATTTGAAAATGATAATCGGAACTTTAACAAGCAAATTGGATAATAAGATTTTTAACAACTACGAAAACATTTAAAATACTTTTGAATGCAGTATTGAATGAAAATTGAAAAAAGTAAACATGTATGTACGGATCGTGGTGCGGTGGCATTGTGCCTTTGGGAATTCTTTGGATGAAGCGTTAGTAGTTGACAGAGGGTTAAGAATAAAATGTATACTAAGGTCTGCTGTGTAATGAAGGACAATTGTTGCGGATAAAGTGCGTTCGAAACAGAGTTGTGCTGGCTTGTGACTAGAAAGTATTTCAATATAAAAAATCCAAATTATTTGTTGAAAGTAGTTAGTTGAGTTGGCAGCTCTAAGAGGCGAGCTTTATGGATGGCAATAGCATTTTTTAAGATAGTTTTGCTATGCTGAATGTAAATGAGGACAATAACTTGGTTGCTGTTATGCTATTAAAGAAGAAGCGTCATGGAAAGGAGTTTGTGTAAAAAAATTTTAATACATTTTATGGAAATGGCAGTTTGTTAACCCTTTCGACCCCGATTTTTACCCTGTGTCTCGATATTACTTTTCGGTATTTAAATCATGAAACATTTGCCTAAGAAGTGTGCACCCAACATTTGAAGTCGCCACGCCTCTTTGTTAGAGTTCTAGAGCTAGCTTACTTTTGAACAATGTTAGCTTAAAACGGGTTAAATAAATTTTGTATCAATATTTTTTAATTACAGAAAAATTATTTAATTTTTATGGAAAAATACAAAATTATCAATTTTTGATTTTTTTTTACCGTTATTAAAGAAACAGTGTTTTGGTCAAACGCACCCAATTCGTAGACTTCAATTAGAATACAAACTTCCCTGATATTGCTGCAAATTAGTGGAAATTGTTTTGGGGATAACAGTAAAATGTTACTTTGAATTCACTTCTAAAAATAAAAATAAATAAATAAAAAATAAATAAATAAATAATAAATAATAAATAAAAAAAAAATGGTTGGTGCCTACTTAAATTAAACCAATAAATCAATTGTAGCTTTTGCTATAAGATGACAAATAGGTGAAGTTGCTCTCAGGCAACTTTGGGGTCGAAAGGGTTAGTCCTGTCGACTAATATCGCAACCGTTTTGTGATGCAGTTGCAAACTAAAATTACTACCTCAGAATTAAAGTTGCAAAAAAAATTATCCTTAAATTTCTGGTTGAGAGCAGTGGCTTTTCATCAACAAAGAGGTTACGAGTTTTAACAAAATAACTCACGCTTCACTTTGCTAGGCTCGTGTGCTGAACTTCAATGATGAGACAATTCGAAATTTTAAAGATAACAACCTATTTTAATATACAGTTTGTCCAGTAAATGTTTGCAAATTTTATGAAGGTAGGAAATTATTTTGAAAAGCTTATAATATAACAGAAATTGCAATATTTTTAAATGATTTGAAAAATATAGATTAATTGAATATTTCACTCTCATATAATATCAAAGTAATGTCTATTTGATTCGCGTATTGAAGGGCGAATTGATTTGAAAGTATCTCCTGGACGACCCAGAAAACTGTCTGACAGAGAAGAAAGAAAAATCATCCGAAAAATCATTCCCGTATCTCAATAAGGGAAATGGCTTTGGATATATAAATAGAATGCGGAACTGATGTATTTCATGAAACTGTTCGGAATTGTATGGCGCCAAATTTTCAATGCAATCTTGGTTTTGAAAGAAGACGAATTTTTTGACAGTTTGAAGTATAGCTTCATTTCCTTTTTTGATATTTTACACTGTTTTCGCGTATCAAATAGACATTACTATTAATGTATATCTTAAAAAAATTTCAAAATATTGCAATTTCTGTTATATTTATAAGCTTTTCAAAATAATTTTTCTACCTTTTTTAAGTTTGCAAACATTTACTTGACAAAGTGTATATGTCTAGCCTTCTAGAAAAAATTGTCTTTACTTGCTGTCATCCAAACTTTTGACGCTTTTAATTGTGATCCAAGGCAATTGACACCGAGTAGCAACATTATTACAGGTATCTGAATTATTGTTTAATGTGTATTTTTGGGAACATTTCTCTAAATACTAAAAGTCAACGCTTCTCAACCTCTTTGGTGAAATAAAAATATATCACCTTATGTAGTCTCAAGTACCACTGGTGGTACGCGTATCATGAGTTGAGAACCGCTGCTATGTGATACCACAGAATAAACAGTATTATTTGTTCTGTGGTGATACACAATTCCGCTCAACTCTGTTTTGGGAACTTTTTTAGATTTTCGTTTT
Organism: Melieria picta; assembly: GCA_964056695.1. Lineage (NCBI taxonomy): Eukaryota > Metazoa > Arthropoda > Insecta > Diptera > Ulidiidae > Melieria > Melieria picta. The sequence continues at coordinate 89,393,848 of OZ057398.1, read as the reverse complement.
CGTCGGCTGTCGCTATGGACAGTTGCTACATTCAATGTGTACAACGTTCGCATGTTCAATTTTTGAAAATAATACAACTTTGAAACATTTTTACTTCGTTGTATTTGCTGTTAGTTCTAAGAATTGTGTTGTACTTGTGTTCGACAGTTGTTGTTGTTGTTGTTATTATTAAAAGCAATGCAAGCAATTGCGAGCAATGCGAGTGATTTGGTTCAAACCTGATTGTGATAGCTTTGTCCAATGCCGGATACGGTGCGATAATCGCGCGCTACCATACCGGCCACTCGTTTGCGACCCTGCGGCGACATGTCACGCCTCGAGCGACGCTCATGCAAATCGATCTACATATATGTGAGCGATCGATGTGGTCGGCATTGTGGTGAATGTAATCGGAAAATCAAAGCAATTTCCATACAAACGGATATCGGTTTGCGAGCAGATCGATTGATGAAGGGATTTGTGCGTTTGGTGGGAGGGAGGTTTATTTGATTTTTTTGATTTTTGTTTTGTTTGGAGTAAGCATTTTCGTTTTATAGGCACATAAAAAGAGAGAAAGAGAGAAAAAAGTATATGAAAGAGAAAAATACAAAAAATTTTTATTAAAAACTGTGAAGCGTGAACAGTGAGTTGAACCCTTAAACTACATAAACATCTAAAAACGGGAATAAAGGGTTTGGCTTTAGGGTTGTTTTTTTTATTCTTCCTTGTCAAATTGGGTGTTGGGTGTGAACTGGTGTTTGTGTGGTTTGAGCTATATTGGAGTTGGTGGATGCTGATGGATGGATGGATGGGACATATGCAAGCATTCGCTCTAAATACAAATGTGGGTGATTGTTGGTGTTGTCATTCATATTTGATGCGGGCTCATTGCATAGCTGAGTGCTTCGATATTTATACACAACAACAAATCTACTATATATACACACATTAAAGTATATAAGAAGCGGTAGTGCTAGAACATAAATGCAAAGCGTTTAGTTAATAAATGCACATAGCGAGCATGCATTGACTTAAGCTCATACGAATTGGTGCGGCTTTAAATTCATATTTTAAGCAATATATATATATATATATTTATATATATAAGATATATATTAAATATTGCGCCCTAATGTCATTAAGCAGTATTCACGCAATATTCACTCATAAGTTGTATGTGTTCTCATTAAAAATACTACAACAGTATTGGCTTAAATTAGAATCTGTCGACCTTTCGACTTCTTGACTTGGACTTCTTGTTTACAATGTAAAAATTATGGCCAAGTATAGTTCATTACTTTCTAACGATATAAGTATAACATTTTTTATATTCATATTTATTCACTTAAAGCTTTGTACTCTATGGACAAAACATTTCATATTTATTGATTCTTATAGTCAAAGTTTGAATTCAACATAAAACCACACATCCTTCGGCAACAACAGCTTACTATAGTATTTAGTTAGGCATATTTTCCTCACAGTAAGAAGAAGAAAATCAAGCAATACGCATATCTTAAAAGCCAAAAGTCTGAAAAGTTAAGAACATTTTGTACAATCACACTTTTAAAACTGAAAAAGACAAAGAGCGAGAGCGAGAGAGCTTGTTTCAGAGCAAGAGTGAGAGAGAGAGAGAGAGACAGCGAGCAAAAGTAGAGCGTAGAGCGTGGCAGAACGAGGCATGGCTTTGAAGAGAAAAAACTTTACACAACACCAATTCAGAATTTGTGATAAGAATTCTTTTTAGGAAAATGAGCGCGACAAATGCATTTCTCATGAGTGTAGATATGTTGAAACGAGTGTAAAGCCCACTTACAGACGTCAGACTTGGTTTCGAACGCAGTTGCAAATATGTCATGTCTGAGCAAAAACCTAGTTTGTAGGCATTTTGACGACCGAACTTCAGGTCTGAGTAGAAGTCAAAATTTTTTGAGCAAAGTTCCAAACTACTTCTGACGTCTGTAGCGTGCTTCAAGAGTTGAAGGCCAACAATATGAAAATTATTGTTCAATAATATTGAAAGCAATGTTGCCAAGTCTCTTTTGATATGAAAATTTTTTAAAGAATTTTCTTTGGTTGTAATAATTTGATGAAATGTTACAATTTGAATCCAAAATCTTTAAAAAACTGCTTGTGAACTTGCACACTTCAGCGTACAGAAGCTGGTAACATATCTCATACCAGTTGCCGTCTGTGGTGAAAGTTTATAAAAGGCACTTAAAGTTTTCTAAAGGTGGTGCTTTTTAAAAAGCTTCAATTGCCTTTGAGTTGGTATCAAAATAAAAGAAATAGTTTGATTTGATTTTCATTGGTTGATACAATTTAAGCATTTTTTTAACACTTGAAATGCTTTTAAGAATATACAATTTTTTATTTTTAATGGTTAAGTTATGTTTAGTAAAATGTTAAAACTGGTGGTGTGAATTCGAGGTTATGGTCTGAAATTTTTGTGCAATAATGTAAGAATGGTGATGAAGTATTTGAATGCGCCTACAAAATCTCTTTCCCAAATATTCTGTGTTGTAATGTAGCAGTGAAAAGTTTTCAAATCATGAGTTTTGGAGTTTTCTTTTACTTAATTAAGATGCCAAAGACTTATCACCTTCAATTAATTTTAATAAATCAGACTAAGTCATGAATTCTTATGCTGCTGGGAGAAGCATTGAAGGAAAAGAGGGGACCTAATATGGCTAAGGTTTCCATTATTAAACTAAGAAAAATTCGATAATTTACAGAGGCTTAGTCTGGTGAATGCTTTCATTATAAAACAAAAAATAATAATAAATTATAGTGAACTAAGGAAGGCTCAATCTGTCTAAAGTTTTCATCATAAATCTAAGAAAAAGTCAATAGTTAAGTTTTGAGTGTTTTTCTACGTGACTGAGGAGTTCAAAAAGGCCAAGGCTAGCCTTTGTCCTGTCCGGAAGTCCTCACAAAATGTAAGGCTGACATCGCAGTCATCCAGAAAATGCAATGAACAGGGCAAGCGGGAAAATTTTATGAGTTCAAAGTTCAAGTAAATTCTTTTAAGTTTTCCCTTATTACATAACTAAGAACACCATTGGGAACAAAAATAAAAGAAAACACATGTTTCATGAACATTTTATTTCGTAATAATTCAGATAAGATAAACTGATTTCCTTTCATTTAATAAGCGCGCGTTTTGGGCTTTTTTCTATTTTATTGAGGAGTCTCTAAACTCTCAAATTGACAAAGACTTCCACTAAAAAAATATGAAGAGTTCAAGGTATAAAAGCTTGTAAGTTTTTTCTACTTCATTAAGAAGCCAAGTGGGAGCAAAGATATAAGAAAAATGTAGTCCTCAAATAATCTTTTTTATGGTGAACTAACGAGACCACGGAGGCTCTGGTTAATGTTTCGAGTTTTAAGGTAAAAATAATATTTACAAAAAATTAGAGTGAACCAGTGAAAGCCCAATTTTTTTAATGTTTTCATCCTTAAACTGAGAAGATTTTAAAAAAATTATCTTTAGGTATTTTTCTAATTGATTGAGCAGCCCATAGTTTCCCTTAAGTTCAGAAGTGTTCAATTGATAATCGTTTTTATGTTCTTTCAGGCCAATTGCAGCCAATATGGAAAAAGAAAATATTGAAGTAGAGTAGAATATTTCAAACATTAAACGATTTTGGGGTTCCTGTTTCTTAGTTGACATGCTTTGGAGCACAACACCTTTGCAGGACTAGAACAGAACAGATCTCAAAGCAAGGCGTCAAACCTCTCTGGAACTTTTTGTGAGATTGACCAGCATCCTAAAAGATCAATGCTTTAATCACAACTAAACTGAACTCCGACTGGCATCGCTAAGGACTCAATAGGGTCTATGCGTGGCCTTGCTGGCAGCCAGTATAACCTAACCTTACTTTTACTAAATTGAGGAGTCCAAAGAGGACCAGCAGAGTTATGGTAAAAATATGTTAAACGTTTGGGAGTTTTTCTGTTTGATTAACATTTGAGTATCAATGTGCGTCAAATAATGCGTTTCGTAATGAAACAGAGAACACTTCAAAAAGAATTTTGAGGACTTTCACAAGACTATTGAAGACAAGCCATCGTGACTAAAGTCGTTGTGATAAAGCTAAGTTCAATCCAAAAAAACACTTCTATGTTTTCTTATACTTAATTGAGGAGATCATGCAAGCAACGCCTGAATACTTGTATCGTTTTTATTAGTGGAAGTCATTTATGTGTTTTGCAATCAGAAGCCGAATGTACTTGCATCTGTTTTGCTAATCACTAAATTAAAATGTAACTCAAGCAATAATTGCAAGAGAATCATTATTAAAATTTTTAAATTTTTTATAATCAAAATAGATACAAGATCATTGATTCATTATTCATTTTTCATTTATTTTTTTACAAGATTTATTGAAACATTTGACCTTAATTTTTGGGCAAATTTTTAGGGAAGTAAATCATTTAAAAAATCAATCAAAAACAAGAAAAAGTTGTTCTCTACTCTAAAGAGTCCTGCTTTCCTATGCTCGTCGTTCTTCATCTGATTAACTGAGCTTTTAACCCTTTCGCTAATTTGTTGCCATATGGCAACATGCTACTTTGTGGACGTCTGCATCCTCTATGGTTGCAAGAATACATTTTTTTGTTGGTCCTTAGAATAGTTTGAAGTTTTAGGAAAAATACGAAATTAATAAACTGAATATTTAAGTTTAAAGAAGAGAAATATACACGTTTTTGTAATGTATATCTTGACATAGTAAAGGAAGAAGAAGCAGAAAAAATTAGAGAACTTTTTAATTTGACGTTTTCTTTCAATTTAGATACTTTTTTTTAATTTTGGCTGAAGTAAATAAAGAAATATTCAAATTTTCGTTATGCGTAAAAAGTTTTATGTTTAAGTAATTATTGCAGCCACAACGATGTGGTTGCTCTCATAGAAAAACACTCTAAAATACAGGGTCCGAGTATAAAAATTAAAAAATGTTTTATGGAATGTTGCTAATATAACCACATAGAAGCCTAAGACGTAAAATTTAAAATTTTAACTTCCCCAGTAAAAACCTGTACCGAAAGGGTTAACTCTAAACATTAGCCAGATAGCAAAGTTCATATTGGAACTCTGCTGGGTCTGTAAAAGGAGTCGCTATATAGCAAAGTAGCTTCAGAAAGAGCCATTCGTTTGTGCTTATGTGAGCTCTTTCAGGAGAGGTCTGCCCCTTCAACTTAACCTAACCTGAAGTACCGAAGCTGTTGGCTATGGAAGACTGCTACTCGTTTGCCAAGTTTATGTAAAATGTTTTATGCTTTGTAAATGATGATGATTGTTCAGTAATCGCTTCGCCATTAAATTTAGAAAAAGTCGTAAACATTCAGAAAATTGTAAGCCACATAATAAGAAAAAATTTGTATCTATGTATAAAACAGAACAAATGACTTTGATGCAATGCATTTTCGGTTTTGTAGTATTTGTCTGCACAATTTTAAAAGCGGTAAACGCTGTTCTTAATGGGTGTAAAGTGTTTGGATGTGCGCAATTTTTACGGTTGCTGTGTTTGTTTTTGTAGCTATGCAGTGGCAACTTTCTGCACTTTCGTTTACTGACCACTGGTCCCCCAAACTCGAACTGTAACTTGTTTGTGTGTGTGTGTGTGTATGTGCTTAAATTGATATGAGTAGTTTTTGTTGTTTCTTGTTTGTCTTTTCTGTGTGTTGGTTTTGCGTCAGTTGTGGTTTGACTGTTACCTCTGGCGGTGGACTGGATGAGCTGCCCAGCGACGATATGCTCGCGCCGTCACGTCCCGGCGTTATTCCATCGATGTCACATTCAGATGTGGTATCTGAGTCGCTGAGACGAGATGTGGTGCTGGGTGGTGATAAATGATCTGTCGGTGTCAAAATCATAACGTCCACCTCATTGGGATCATCACGACGCAACTACAACACGATGAAGGAGCAGGACGAGGAGGAGGATGAGTAGTAATTGGAGGTTAAACATACTTGCGATACGATAAACGAACATTTATGTTATGTTGTGTTATGTGTCTATACGGCTATGCATGTCGTTATGAATGGACTGGAGTATGTATGCTTATATGCTCATATATACGAATATGTATGTACGAGTATGGCAGATGACGTTACGAGATTGGCATTCATTTGTAATTTGCCAACTGTCGAAAAGTTGACTTGAGCGCATTTTTAATATGTAAAATTTTTTCCATCAAAACCAGCATTGAGTATAAATTGTATGAGGTGTACCTACATATTTGTCTCTGGGTATTTGTTATTGTTTGCACTATTTGGAAATTGTTGGAGCAGAATGCAATGAAATGTTGCTGCTTAGATTTAAGGTATCATGGCACGTTAGAAAGGGGAATTTTTAATGATTTACAAAATTATTTATTTTTCAGCTTCTTTATTATCAATCTTTTTGAAAATTTTTTTACAATATATTGAAGGTTTAAGGAACACAAAATGCTCGACCGATTTTACAAAAATTTTTTTAGTTCTTTTTATTAACTTATTTTTTACAAGAATCCACCACAATATTGAAGAAAAATAATTTTTTTGTGTTCCTTCAACCTTCAGTATATTGTAAAAAAAATGTTTAAAAAGATTTATAATAAAGGAGCTGAAAACTAAATAATTTTGTAAATCATTAAAAATTCCCCTTTCTAACGTGCCATGATACCTTAAGGCAAAGCATTTTTGGCTCAATTAAAAGGGATATTTATTACTTTTGGTATATGGTGATGAAATATTGAAAAGAAATTAATCACCCGAATTGACCATATTTCGCTTTTTTTTTTAAATGACTCAGATTTTAACTGAGACAGTTAGATGGTTGAAGTTCGGGTCATTTGGTTGTATCAAACGAAAAAAAAAATAGCTCACTGGCCATGCCATCGACTTTTTTCAGTTGTGTCGAAAATTTTTATAACTAAAAGCAACTTTAAATTTGTTTCTAAACAAATATTTGTTTGTCTATCTCTTTGTCGTTTATAGAATCGGAAGCTACTTTATTGATTGATCTGAAATTTGGCACTTTGGATGCTTTGTCCAAGTGTTAAATAAATCATGGATTCGGTACGCCATATTGAATGCTGCCAATTCGAATTTCGAAAAACGAATTCCCACGTTTTCTAGTTAAGGGTCCAAGGGCTTCTAATTTGTACTAGTTGTAGTTATTTTCTTATGAATTCTATACCAAAACATTTCGTGAAAAATTTTTTCAATGCTAAAACCATGTTTTTGCGAAATCAATTTGCATTTTTTCGATTTAAATTTTGAAAAATTTACAGTACAGATTTCGAGTGTTCAGACAATTTAATGCCGGAAAATGATTAGATCCAATTTCTGATGCTCGATTTTTTGCCAAAAAAAAGTAGGGACGAATTCACACGTTTTCGAGTTAAGGGTCCAAGGGTTTCTAATTTTTACTATTCGTAGTTATTTTCTTACGATTTCTATACCAAAACATTTCGTGAAACATTTTTTCAATGCTTAAATCATGTTTTTGCAAAATCAATTTGCATTTTTTCGATTTGAATTTTGAAAAATTTATAGTACAGAAAATGATTAGATCCAATTTCTGATGCTCCATTTTTTGCCAAAAAAAAAGTAGGGATAATACATCCCAACAAGTTTTTAAGGCTCCTCAAAATAATTATTCAGATCTTATGACCCACGCAAAGTAATTATTCGAATTATATGTTCCGCGTAAAGCGATGATTACAGAATTTGTAAGTATGCAACATAATTTTGTAGCCCCAATTTTCATAGCATGGGAACATTTCTAGCAAGAATAATTTGGTTTTCAAAATTAGACTCCGTCCCGAAAGAGTTAAAAAAAACTTGGTTTAGGCGCCAATGGTTTACATACAATTGAACTATATTTTAATTACTGACATCGGAAGTTTACAGTGAGCCACACTTTGTATTCGTTAAAGAACTGAAAAACGTTCAATTTACTGTGAAGTTCTCACTAAAAAATCATGTTGCAAAGGACATAGTGTTTGTTGTTGTTGTTTTTGTTTCCTGCTCATTGATAGGTGTATAAGCATTGTACATACATACATACATACATATGTCTGCATACAAAATCTAAAAAACTATAACATAATTCGTTGCCAACGAACGAGTCTACTACGAGTCTTGAACGCATCCATTGAGAGTGTTGACAAAATGTGTTTTCTGATTTGTTCACACTGAAAGTGTCTGTAAGGAAAGTAGTGTTAGAAGTCGTATAATGGACATACGAGATACGAGGTGTCCTGGTGCGGCTGCAGCTGATACCATTCGGCCTCGTCGTCGAGCACGTGATGCGCCAAATCGATGACGACCTCACCAATGAAATCATTGGCGCCGTATCGCACGTAGTCCCAGAGTGTTACCTGCATTCACAAATTCATAATCAAATTCGAATTCGAATTCGAAAGCGCTGTGTCCGTGGGACGCGCACTCACCTCCAGCAGACGCCCGGTCAGGTCGCAGCGCCTTAGCCCCGTATAGACAAAGGTCTGGCCCCAGCGTGGTTCGCAGGTGTTGGCTAAGGTCTTGGTGCGTCGTTTCGATTTGGTACCACGATCGGGTAGAAGGAACACCTGCAACACAGTCACCGATCGATCGTTAGTTGGGCACTGCTCGACGCGCGATCGAGTGGCAGTACTCACTTTTGCATAAGGATTACGTGCGGCCCCGCTCTGGCGCAGCGTTAGGCCCGTGGCGCACACGAGCGTCACAATCAGCTGCAGCGTGTTCTGGTCGTAGCCGAGCTTCAGCTGCAGCCGGCCCTCGACGGCCATGGGCAGCGCGTGCGCCACGCCCACCATCGGCAGGTGGTGTGCGGCGCCATGGGCGTGCGTATGCGAGGGCGGTGGTGGCGGCTGGTGGCAATGGTGATGGTGGCCCGCCGTCGTTGTGGCTTGTGAACTGGCTGCGGTTGCGGCGTTCGCGTTCGCGTTTGGTCCCAGACGCTGTTGCTGTGCTTGCGATTGTTGTTGTTGATGTTGTTGTTGCGATTGCGTTTGCTGTTGGTAGGATGTGCTGCCGCCGTATGCGCGTTGCTGGACATTCGTTTGCCGCAAACTGGAGCTGCCGCTGCTGCTGCCGCCGCTGGCGTGCAAATCGGGCGAGCCAGGCGAAGTTATCAGAACGCTCGGCTTGTCGCGATGTGTGTCAATTGCATCGACGGCGGGTGCTGCGGGCGATTATGGAATGATTGAAAAATTTTAACAATTAGTAAAAGGGTTGTTTTTTATTGTAAGAGGGGAATATTTTTAGGTTATGGCACAAATTTACATTTAGTTTCGTGGATTTTTGTTATTTAGTCTTATTACATATAGCACACTAAATACAAAACTCAAAAATCAAACTTTCCAAAATCGATTTTTTTTCTGGAAACCAATGTTCTTTAACCCTTTCGCTATTTTGTTGCCATATGGCAACATGCTACTTTGTGGACGTCTGGATACTCTATGGTTGCAAGAATAAATTTTTTTGTTGGTCCTTAGAATAGTTTGAAGTTTTAGGAAAAATACGAAATTAATAAACTGAATATTTAAGTTTAAAGAAGAGAAGTATACACGTTTCTTTAATGGTATATCTTGACATAGTAAAGGAGAAGAAGCAGAAAAAATTAGAGAACTTTTTAATTTGACGTTTTCTTTCAATTTAGATACCTTTTTTTTAATTTTGGCTGAAGTAAATTAAGAAATATTCAAATTTTCGTTATGCGTAAAAAGTTTTATGTTTTAGTAATTATTACAGCCACAACGATGTGGTTGCTCTCATAGAAAAACACTCTAAAATACAGGGTCTGAGTATAAAAATTAAAAAATTTCTTATGGAATGTTGCTAATATAACCACATAGAAGCCTAAGACGTAAAATTTAAAATTTTAACTTCCCCAGTAAAAACCTGTAGCGAAAGGGTTAACTAGAAAAATAATACTTTCCTGTTATTGCGTTGCCTTTGCAGAACCAACAGTTTTTAGCAGTTTTTACCTTCTGAAAATTTGAACTTTTTGAGTTGTAATTTTTTTTTGCATTTAGTGTGCAATATGCTGAAATTTTACTTATTGTTATATCTATTTTTTTATTGCATTCAACTTAGTTTTGCTTAGACACACACAGTAATTTTTTGTAATGAAATTGTACTCTTAATTTGTATTACTTTTACTCTTAATATTTTTATGAGTCTCGATGGGCAAACTTTGATGACAATATCGAATGGTAATGTAATGCGAGTTCTATATACATTTTTCTGATGACTTATCTAACCCTATTCAGGCATGAATCATTGCAGGAGTAGTCGATCATAGGAATTTTTAAGAAAATTATTAACCTCTTCTCTAATTGAAAGTGTTTATTTTTATTGATTTTGCATTACCTCAATGCCAACCACATTAAAAACATTCCTAAGGCACGTTTAGAATCAGAGACCTAAAATAATTATTATTCATATTTTTGGGAATAAAAAAATTTCCCTAATTTAAGAAATTTCTATAATTATTGCTTTATAATAATTATTCCCAATAAGAAATTGTTTACGTCGCCTATAACTATTATCATGTAGTAAATATGTTTGAGTTGCATAATAACTCTTATAAGTAACAAGTATATATTTCGTTGTCGATAATTATTATTTAGGTATTTTTTTTGTTTATGTTGCTTCAATGGAGGGAATTAATCCACTACGAACTGCTCCCTACGGCCAAATTCTTAATTCGGATCTGTGGTGTCAACAATTGAAGGCCCATATGCGGCCAGATTGGACCAATACGATAGGAATTGTGTCCAACAGGACACGCCGGAAGGTTTTTATGCATCCACATCAGTGGCGCACAAACACAAAAATTGCTGACACAAAATATGGCTTCGAATGGTATTCGACTCAAAAGTTGTACGCAAAACCCCCTCAAAAATGAAATCCTGTGTGCGCCACTGATCCATCTTATGGTCCGCACCTGTAATCAAGTGATTACCACCTGTTCCTGTTTATGGTGAATGACTTTGCTGTTGAAAATCTTCCTCAAGAAAAGCTTAAGAAAATCGATGTTTCAGTTTTTTGCCGAAAGTGTCGAGGGTTTCTATGAAGGAGATACAATGGAATTACCTTCAGAAAGCAACAAAGTATTGAACCAAACGTTGCAAACTTGACCTTAATTGATTCATTCTAATTATGTTGAATAATGCTTTAAATTTCATTGAAAAATTGTGGATTTCTTTTTAATATATTTTATAAAATAAAATAATGATTCATATGTTAAAGGGTCAAAATTTTAACCATTTCCATTTTTATTTTTATTAGCTGGAACTTATTGAATGTTCCAAAGAAGGACTTACAGTTGCAAATACGAAATCAATGCATAATAAAAGGCTTCAAATGAATTCAATACTATTTGACAGTTGATTGGGGTTGTTCAGTTCAAATATGTAACTAGCCAGAATTTTAAAATTTCAAATGGCTACTCCAATATGACGTGATACGTGTAAATTTTGCCCATATTTTAGTTTAGTAGAAATATGTATTAGTTGTAGTGTAGTTTGATGAAGTAGATAACACTACTCGACACGAAAAATGCTCCTAAAAATAAAAGTATTTTTTAGACCAATCTTCGGCTGCTGAACACGAAACTGAAAATCAAAAAATTTTCTTAAGAAGCGTTTTCGAAAAATCATCGAAAAACACTTTTTCCCTCTTATTTCAGTTATTAGCACATATCTCGTAAACCAACCATCCGAATAACTGGCCCGTCATTCAGAAGGTCATTAACTAACCTTTCCAACCATATATAGATTGTCCAAATCAGATGAGATTTGGGTTACTGAAGTTACTGACTATTAACCCATTAACGACCAACGTGACGTATACGTCACGACAGCTTAGCCCAGCTTTATGGGCGGAGAAAAAAAAATTGGCTACTTCAAATGTAATAAAAACTATATCATGACCTACTCATAAGCATAGCGACCGAAACTGCTTCAGTTGTAGTCAAGCTTTCATTGTGAAAAGTCGTGTTTACATTGATTTATTATTTTGTGAAATTTGAAAAAAGGAAAAATATCGAAAATGACAAAGGTCAAAAAGTAAGTATATTAAAATGTTTTTTTCGTATGTAGATAAACAAAATATTTTAATGCAGTTTTACTTAGAATAGTTTGTAGATAAATAGTGCAAAAAATAAATGACAACGTATTTTGTTTTATCCGTGTTTGATTGTGTTTTTTATTGCTGTGACGTATACGTTACATTTATTACTTTTTTATGTTATTAGATACTTCAAAAACCCAGATGAAATGCTAGATTATCTGGAAAGCTTGCAGGGTGATGATGAAGGTTTTGAAAATTGTATATAGAGCCTTCCGGTGACCCTAAGGTGTCCGATGAAGATTCAGGCGAAGAAGACTACGGCGGTACTATCAAAAATTTGGGCAGGAAGCAACTACTACCATGTGAATTAGTATGTAATTCCGACAAAGATGACATTCCTGTCGACATCGATGACAATATCGTCTTTTGATCCTTTGAAGGATCCTTAAATCAAGGATGTTCTTGATTTGTCGTCTTTTGGACGACGAGAAGACAGTTGCCGTATTGCATAAGTTTCGATAATTTATTTACTTCAATTCGAGTTTTGGTTGGTTTGAAACAGTGGGGCTACTGGGGGCACTGGTGTAATAAGAGATACTTTATGATACCGAAATCTTGCCTTTTGCCTGACAAAAGGGCACTAAAAAAGAAACAAGGTGATCACATAGAGAGCATAAAACTGGAAAGTGCTGTTTTTTTCTATAGCTTACACCATTTATGGATAACATCACGTATCCAAAGTCGGTCAATACTCACGAGAACATCGGCGAATAATCACCGTTCCCCGACCACATGCGGTAGCGATGCGGTGTATAATGTTTCAATAGGCGGTACAGATCGTATTTATCAGCATTTGAATGAATACAGAATTGTCGCAAGAAATTGTGGTGATCCGTATTTACCAACATTAGTTCCACCCTACTGGACGTATTCCGACCTTTCTTCCCACCTAGGATCTTACAACAGTGGGCTCACAAATTATTAAAATTTTGTCATTGCAATGCAAAATTTTTACCAATCTGATTTTCGCCAAGCAATTTCAAGCCACTACTGACGTGCCTACTAGTCGTGGCGTTAGAAAGTCGCCTGAAGGTTATCGAAAGCCGAAGAGTGAAGATAAATGCATGATGCAAAGGTACGATGGCATCGATCACTTTGTGGAGGTGATTGCAGATAGCAAACGTCGACGATGTCGGGGTCAGAATTGCACAACGGTGTGTATATCTGTATGCGGAAAATGTAATATGGGCTTGTGTGCTAAATGCTTCAAAACCTATTATTTTTTGACTTAATTTTCAATTTTACTAATTTTATTGTGTAATATATAAAGTTTATTTTTTATTCGCCATATGCTCCTTCTATTTAAAATAATGAAAAAATGTATGATGCATCAAAAAGGAGAATAAAAACCAAAAAATTCGCAAATATTCGAACACATAAAATTATCTTCATGTATGTATGCACTAGGTGGGTATGAGGACCAACGTGACGTATACGTCACAGGCCATATTGACGCCCCCTGCCAAGATTTTGAAATTTTTTTTTCTGATTTGTATTTAACTGTACAAAACTAGCATCTGGTAAAAATTTCAACATCTTACATCAATTTTAAGGGCTCTGTCGTTAATGGGTTAAAGTTGAAAAAAATTGAATTTGTTGACCATTTTCAAAAATTATACATTTTCGAATCGTTTTTTTATAGATAAAATAAATGATCTGCTCTGGTTTTAAAATCTAAGATGAAAGATATATTATTTGAGCAAATACTAAGCCTAACATCAATAGAATTGAAAGAAAAATGACAAAGTTATGATGCACGGAGTGAAAACACCAACTTTTCATTTATTACACCGTGCGAAAAATTTTTTTTTATTTTTCCGAGACCCATCCAAATGTTTATATAGACGTGAAACTACAGGTCATTTATAGTATCTTGGCATAGTCAGTTTTTTATTTTCTGACCCAAAAACCTTCTTAAAGGACTTTAAAATTTTAAGGATATACACATTTCAAATATTTTTTTTTAAATATTTGCGATTGTACAATGATGAAGAAATGGGTATCAAATGAAAGAGGAAAATTATGTCCTTTTAACTAAATTTTCTATTTTGAACTTTCAGAACTGTGAAATAAAAAAAAAAATTTAGATGTATGAATCTACAGACTGAGATCTAAAACATTTATGTTTTGCATACCTGACATATTTTGGTCCTGAAAGTTAAAAATAGAAAATTACCTTCTGAACGACGGGCCACTTGTGTTAGTCGGATGGTTGGTTTACGAGATATGTGCTCATAACTGAAGTAAGAGGGGAAAAAGTGTTTTTCGAAGATTTTTCGAAAACGCTTCTTAAGAAAATTTTTTGATTTTCAGTTTCGTGCTCAGCAGCCGAAGATTAGTCTAAAAAATACTTTTGTTTTTAGGAGCACGCGATGAACGCATTTTTTGTCGAGTAGTGTAATTAGTTGACTTATTGAGGCCAACTTATGAAGTTTGTTATTATAAAAAGTTTGAAGCGAACTCGAAACAAATTCAATACACTTCTTATTTTTCTAACAAACTCAAAAAAAAAAGGTTTTGTAGATGACTTAGCTGGGTTAGTTGGTTGTTGGTTCTAAAGATTTGTTAAATCCGAATAATTTAACTGCATTACGGTCACTCTAAACCAGTGATGACCATTCTGCTACTCGCAAGTTATCTAATCTAATCTAATCTAACTTGATAGTACATACACGTAAACTTATAGTAAATTAAAGGATTTCAAAACACATCGTGCAAAGACTAAACTAAAATTATTCATTAATTATAATATTTCTTCAGAAACCTACAATTCCAAAGCGCTTAAAAGTACATAAGTAGTGCTGCGACTTTGAGACTTAAAATGGGGAAACAATGAGGGTTTGGGATAATGAAAATGTTGGTGTACCTTTTCGTTGATAATAACGTCCACCACTGCTGACCACAGCACTGCCAGCGATATTGCTCGCTATGCTGGCACAGGGTAAAGTGGTGGCGCCGTGTGTTCCTTTGCGACTCGCAGTGCTCGAAACGGCATTAACACTAACGATCAACGGACGCGAAACGATCAATTCCACTTGAGCGTCTAGACGACTATCGTCAATAATGTCGTATACTTCGTCGGCGGTTTTATTGTGCAGTCTATGACCATTCCATTCCGTTATTTCATCGCCTGAGACAAATGGGAGAGCAGATGAGAAAGATGATAGCGCAATAGATTGACAGAGATAGCAAACGATTAAGAAAATAGATATGTAGATAGATTGAGGGATGCATGCAGGTTAGCGGGTGAAGTGTGCAGATTGGTAGGATGTGCGTGGTAAATGCTAAAGATGACAGAGTTTTTGTTTGAGAGGTTTTTTGAAATGTTTCTAAAAGTATGCAGCTAATATAGAGATCAGTCGAATGGCTTTCTTTACTCGCAAATACTCGGAAGAGAGAATATATGGGTTTATTGTGAAGCAATTAATAAAGAATTTATTGCAAGTTGTGATTTTGCGAGGCTATACGTTTTTATTGCAAGTTTAAGAACTACAAAATGGTGCCGATGGAAAGGATTATCGTATGTAGCAATGAGTTTAGTGGGACATACGACATTTATTTTTTGAAGCGACACAATGCAAAGTTAAATTTGTTTATCCATTTGAGTTTTGTTTTAAACTGCGATATAGCTTAGTATAAGACTTGACGCTTGAAGCTAAAGAATGCGAATCATTGCTTTAGAAAATTATTGTCGTATGGTTCATTGTGTTTGATTTCATAGATGCCAAAAATTGGAGAGCTGTTGGGCTACTTTGCTGTTGTACTTTTTATTTTGAACTTTATATCTCGTATTTTATTCGTTGGGTACATAAAACTTGGCTCTTTGAAGCAAATGTAAGATTTTAAATTTGAAAGGAAAAGTTTGGTTGGTTCTCGATTTGATTGTTCATGTAGTCGCTGAGATAATGTAGTTTTAATCAGAAGCTTAACTTTTTCTGACTAGTAATCAAGCTGTGTAAATGCCTGAAAATGAAATTCAGTCTACCGGAAAATCGTTTAAAATAATTGAACAATTGTTCAGAGTGAAAACATTTTCTGATTTTATTTAATCCTACAATGGGATGAAAGGATTAAAAATGAAGAATAAGTATTCATAAGGACAGCAAAAGCCTCTGTCGACTGTCATAAAATTGGCAGCTATTGTTGAAGTAATTGAAAATTTAGAATTTAGAAGAATTTAGATTAATGACAAAGAATTTTTCTCATTGCAAACGATTTGTGGCTATTAATCACAAAGTTCTTATTAGAAACGTGTTCAGGTCTTTTTTAAGTCGCATAAGGTGAGATAATTTAAGAAGAAGAAGAAGCATCTACAAGGTTAACTAATGTTTTGTCGATAGTACTAAACTTTCGGGTTATTACTGAAGTACTTATTCAAAAATCTTTTCCTGACTTACATTAAATTAAACACAAAGTAATCATTATAAACGGTGTAAGGAGTTTTTTAAGTCCCATAAGGGGTGAAGTGGTTTAAGAAGAAGCATCTATAAGGTTAGCTAATGTCTTGTCGACAGTACTAAATTTTTCAGTTATTACTAAAGTATTCGAAAATTGTTTTTAATATTTAAATTAATCACAAAGTAATCATTAGAAACATTTTAGGGCGCTTTTTAACTCTCATTAGGGGTGAGGTGATTTAAGAAGAATCATCTATAAGGTTAGCTAATGTCCTTTTGACAGTACTAAACTGTTCAGCTATTACTAAAGTATTCTAAAATCTTGTAAAGTATTTAAATTAGTCACAAAGGAATCATAAGGATCGTTCTCAGGCGTTTTTGTATCTCAAAAAGGGTGAAGTGATTTAAGAAGAAGAAAAGGAAGCAAATATAAGGTTAGCCTTGTCGACTTGGATGAAAGTTTTAGTTATTACTGAAGTATTCGGAAATTGTATAAAGTATTTAAATTAATTACAAATTAAATTAATTACTCATTATACACATTTTGAGGCATTTTTAAGTCAAACAGTGATTTAAGAAGAAGAAGAGAAGCATCTATAAGGTTAGCCTTGTCGACTTGGATGAAAGTTTTAGTTATTACTGAAGTATTCGCAAATCTTTCATCTCATTAAAATTTTTGAAAGTCATTCACAAAGGATCAAACACATAATACACTTTTTTGGCTTTCCTGAATCCCTCAGTGGATGAATTCAAGAAAAGAAGAAGAAGCTAACATAGTGCTTTATTGACTTTCATGAACTTTGTAATCAATACTGAAGTACCAAAGTCGAAGTTTTTGCATTTTAATTGCAAATAAATCATTACAACTTTTTTGAAGCTGTCCTATGTACCAGAAGCAATGAAAGGATTTAAGAAGAGAAAGGAGAAGCATTTTCAGAATAGTCAATATTGTGTCGATTTTAACTCGATCTTCAGTTTTTTGCTAAAAAACCTTTTTAAGCAATTAAAGTAATTGCAAAGTAATCATCACAAACGTTTTGTGGCTGTCTTAAGAATTTAACAAGAAGAAGATGCTTTTTATAAAACTTATCATAAAACTTTATAGTTTTATGATATTTTTAATTACTTTTAAAATATTCGAAGGTTTGTTAATAATGCAAAAATCAGCTATAACCACAGCCAATTTGTTAGACTAATTACAGTTTTTTTCCTATTCGGTTTCCTAGACAAGTGTAAGTGTGCAATAGAAGAAAAGGGTGAGAAGAGGCGAGATGTGAGAGCAGCTGTGTGGGTGGAAATTTCGCCGTTATTGGTCGTATTGTTTACCTGGTCGTATGTGTCCTTCGAGATCGGCCACTGAGCCACGTTTGACTTTGTCGACGATGGCGCCACAACTGCCGCCGCTACTGCTGCCACCACCGTCCGTCGTTGCGTAGTTGAGCGCCTGGCCACCTATGACTTTCAAGCCTAGAATATCCTCGCCATCGTAGTACTTGCGCAGGATCATGTGACCAATAATGCGTGTATTATCCGCCGATATTTGCCAATTTACCGGATGCTATACAATTTCGTGTTGATTTTTGCCATTTCGGTATGTTTTGGTATTTATATATTTTTTTTGGGGGAATTTTTGTACAACATTTGGTTTGCATTACAGAATTTGTTTGTTGTTGTTGTTGTTGTTGTTAATATTGTTGTTATTGTTGTTGTAATGGTTGAGTGGATTGGAGTGCGCACATGTGGTATGGGGTTGAACGTGTGGCCGGTGCATTTCCGGCAACGTTTCATACATGGGGCGTTAGTTATTGTTTTTGGTTGGATGGATGGAGGAGGTTACAAAGTCGAACAGTTACGCATACATATTCGGTAAATGGAAAATATTTGGAGCGGTTTAGAATTTGGTCAGCAAGAAATTTGACACAGTAAATCTGCTAACGATCGCAGATCATAAACTAAACATACAGATTACATACTTAAGGTTAATCGTTAGATATATATATGTGTATACCTGCACGTACATATGTATAAATTTGATATGTAAGTAGATATGTAACATTATAAGAAAATCAGGTGTCACTGTTCTGCTTGTAGTCGAAATCATAACAATGTACAATCATAAACTGCAAGAATCACGAGGCGTACAAAATCAGAAAGTTCACTTAAATTACCAAACATTTAAACAGCTGTTAGTATATGGTATTTATATATATTAGATATGTGGCATTTAAGTATATAAATAGTAGTCACAGTTGAACTCGATAGAGCATGGCGCAGAGAACACTTGAAAAAGCATAGTTTGTATGGCTAAAATATTCTCAAGAAGTCACAGGTTTTTTCTTTACAATTTTTATGATATACATTTTTCGTTGTAAGTACATACATACAATTAAAAAAAAACTTGTACAATGCTTAGCTCAAATCAGTCATTTTCAAAATTGTTGAGAACACACACACACATACATACGTTTTAAGTAAGTTTAGGCATTTATCAAATAGGAAACGTTTTTGACGTGCAATTCTTGAAACACAAAAACACAACAAAAATATTGCAATGAAAAATGCGCTAAGCGTGGTGCGAAATGAAAGTTTAAACAACAACAAATGAGGAGTGTGAAGAAAAAATTTGCAAAAAAACAAAAAAAAATTAGGAGTTTGAAGTTGCGCTTTGAATTGTGCTTTCAATTGTAAAGTTAGGGAAAATATTTATATTGCATGAAAAGTTATTTATTGAGTGACCTTCAATCAGCAAACTATATATTTTATATAACCAGTGGCGCACACAGGAGGGGGTTGGGGGTTCAAACCCCCAAATACATAAATTGCTGGTACAAAATATGATTTCAAATGGTGTTCAGCTCAAAAGTTGTACGCAACCAATCCCCTTAAAATAAAATCCGCTGTGCGCCACTGTATACAACAGTATATTGTACATAATTAAGGTATGCAGTATAGTTCGAGGCTGCTGAGAGAACTTTTATTTAAAGATGTGCATAAATGATTGAAATTGAAACGTGCTGCTTTACAGGTAAAATACAGGGAAATATGACAATTTTGATTAAATTTGTATAGTCAAATTTTTTTCGGATGATGCCAGGGCGACAAGCGCTTACTTTAGTCTAATAAATAATAATAACAAATACTAGACTCTCACTTTAGTTCATCCTATGAGTCTAGCAAAACAGACCTTTTTCGACAAAGACTATGACAGAATGAGGCACATCTTTTCACCAAATGCTCTCGGATATATTTTTATTTATTTATTTATTACAACGAAAAATAAAAATACAATTTTTATTTTACGGAACATATTTTTATATTTTAGTGTAAACCTTTAAGGGGGAAAGCCACTGTGACGGGTAAAAAAAAAAAAATTTTTTTTTTTGTTTTAAATCAAAGCTTAAAAAAAATATACTGCAATGATGAGTATCAAACAAAACAAATCAAAGCTTATATATTCACAAATATGTGTACAAAATTTCAAGTCATAATTTCAAAAATTGACTAAGTTACAACGATTTTAGTGAGAGCAAGTAGGCCGACTGCAAGTAGGACTCAAAACTTTAAACGCGTTTTTCTCGAAACGACTTTTTTTTAACTGGCGGCATCAATAACTCGAACAATTATGAACCGATTTCTAATTTTTTTTTTGTTTTGTTCGTCTTAGTAGTGGTTAAGGTTAAGCGCAGCCGATTTGGAAAATTTTGTTTTTTACTATTTTTTAAACTGTCTCAAAACCAAAAAAACAAGGTCGAAAACATGGAAATATTTTCAATCGGTCGCCATTTTGTGAAAAATCAAAATAAAAAAAAACGGCTACGTACAAAGATAGCTACATTCATACAGATTACAATAAAATTTTATTTTTTTTTTCTGAGTACGGGTTTTTGAGAAATCGATGCCGCCATGGAGGGGGAATTTTTTTTCAAGCGCTACGGGATCATCTCTATTGTTTAAACTATTTAATATTTTTTAATAAAAATTTGTGGAAATATTATTAGACGTCTGCTTAATAAAATAAAAAAAAACCCGATCCAAAAATTCCTATATTTACTCGGTCAAAAAAAATGTTTAAAATCACTAATTTTTTGACCCGTCACAGTGGCTTTCCCCCTTAAAACAACCAAAATTCTGAAAAAAATGACGCTGAGTAACATAAAGATATAAAATATGAGTTATAAAAAAAAATATTCACCTTATCGGCAAAGAATGTAATGAGCCAAACATTGGTCACGGTTTGCCTCAAGTATATCCCCATATATAGGATCACATATCATATATATCATAGCAAAAAAAAAAATCACAAAAATTCATAATAAGATTGACAGAAACCACTGGGATTATATGAAATTTTAATGTGTAGGATGGTAGCATCAAAAGTATGTACAAATGTATGTATAAAAGTAGTACTATTGTCAAGCATTTGAAACAAAAACGACATTTGTTTAGTTGAAACTCTATTTCGCTTTCATTCTCATTTTATAAAATCTACCATATAGCAAACGTTGATTGGATTAAATTTGTAAAACTTAGCTGTAAAAAAATTGGTAGACAATGCGCCACAGTTGCCATTTTTTTTCGATACTCAACCTGGTTTCTGCCAACCTGAGCACCGGATGATTGAGTTGATTGATTGATTATTTAGTTGACACTAGTGTCCGACCGAAGGTAGATTTTTGGCCAAAGCCGAAGCAGAATATACGGCATAACTAAAATATTAGGCCGTAGCCGAATACTAATACAAATTCTTTTAAAGAAAAAAAAACTGATAAAATTTAGCCGTTCTTTTTTATTAATTTCTTTGTTCTACTTAAGAATTAATAAAATAATATATATAATAAATAAAAAATAATAATATAATAAAAAAACCCAAAAACAGTCTTAGAGTTCCGTTTCTAGCAAAAAAAAATCTAACAATTCAATTGACATAAATAGCTGATTAAAAATCATTTTTATAAATCGCATTCTTGAGTCCTAAATATCAATAAAACCCGATATTCGATAAAATACTTCAAAACAGAGCAAATTGACTTGCATTACAGGCGAAAACCTTCGGCTAAAGTATTCGGCTATTTTGGCCGATTAGGCCGAACACTGAAGCCGAATATTCGGTCGGACACTAGTTGACAGACATTGTTAAGTACAACAATTGACCTTTGAGGCCTCCGAGTGCACTAGCCGAGCAAACGGAAAGGAGTCTGTTTTACTTAACCCAACCTATTTAGTTACAACGAAAGTTGCGATTCTGATAAAACTGACCTCTTTTCACCAAACCCTGTGTACCAGCCATTATATCCTTTCAGAACCAACGCAATGTTTCGCATTAATAGAAGAAAGTTGTAGTTAAATTTGTGAAATTATTCAAATAGACTGGTTGGTATTGAAGTTGTAGCTAAAATAAAGAAATGATTCACAAAGATTAAGTCGGTCACTGGTATAGGACCGCGCATCATCGCAACTAACACTCTGCCGCAAACATTGTTTCAATCAGTGAGAATGTGATGGATGATCTATTTAATCTTAACGATTACTTGGTGTCTTCAGTCTTTGGACTCATTATGGCAAATTTTACATTTGAAATTGACACCTCCATGTTTTTGAAGCTTCCACTGTTGAAGAATTGAAACATGCTGACCATAAAATGCATGGAAGATACGTGGATTAACTGAAGGACCAACAGGCTACGATTTTCTGATAAATATTTTCTTCAGCGCTGAGACTTATTTCTCACTTCTTCAAACGCAAATAAGTAAATAATTAGAGAGAACTGGAAAGAAAAAACCCATAAGCGCCTCGAAAGCAATCAATGAGCAAGTCAAGTCAAGCAAAGTGGCTGTTTGATGTGCATTCGGTTTTCGATTTTTTCGAGACTGACGAAGAAGCCACTGTAAGCAAATGGTAAGCAAATCTTTCTGGCCTGAAATTGAAGCAATTTATTGGACAGTGTGTGGTTGCGACAACATAAAACATGACCCATTTATGCTTTATGAAAAAGTTTATGACTGATAAGATCAGTGATATGAATTGATCATTAAGATCAGACGATTTAACGTCTTTAAATATTTTTTTTTTTCAACAATACAAAAGATATTGCTTTGTGGATAGTTTCACTTTTGAACATTTAACGAATAAATTTTGTGATGTTGAAATGTGTCAAAAAGTCTTTAAAAATCACTTCAAAAGCCTGTAAAGTTCTTCGAAACGAGTCGTGGTGTTCATGTGAATGATAAACATATGTATCAGTCTATATAGAATTACATTGTCGAAGCAGCGTAATGATCATAAAATTCAATTGAAATTGTGCCAAATGTGTGAAAAAGTTGCTAAAAGTTGTATCTTTAAAGGATCAAATTCAGTAAAAAATTGTGTGGGTCATGATAAATGATGTATGGACACAAATACATAAAGACAAAGTCTAAGCAACAGATTGATAATTATAATTTTTTTAAATTTTAGTTGCAAGTATGGATTACTTAACTTTACTTCTGACAACAAAAAAAGGTACCCTGTATAAGATTATGAAATAAGTATCTCAGAATTGATTTGATGAAGAATTTTCTACCATTTTTTTTTTAATTTAGCCTTAAGTCGGTTAGGTTCGACCGACTCAATAGCATTGTTTTTTTACGCTGTTAATTTACTTTTAGGAGAGAAAATTTGAATTTATAATCGATTAAGCACAATTCAGCTTCATTTGTAACTGAGAATACTTATTAATTAAATCGACTAAATTAATTGTAATATGAATTGCGAAATTAAGTTAAAAGAACTGTAAACAAATCAAAAGCATTAAGCAATAACAACAAATTTTAAATTGAATATATTGTGACAAGAAGCTTTACATTGAACGAGCCATAAAATCACAAAATACATGCAACAGTGCAGAGATGTAACGACAACAGGCATGCACAATGCTTTTATAAATAACACAAATATTGTATTTAATTTATATATGTAAATAGATATCATATATAGAGTGGTATATGTGTTTTAACTTGTCAAACAAATATATATAAAAACTAAAATTGTACTTTACAAAATTAACTCAAATTAGTTATTTTCTGCTATATATTTAAAATGTTTAGTTTTATATTACGAGTCAATATGAATTAATTGTATTGGAGTTGAATTAAGGCGATATTGCAGAGAGAGACTGGAACAACTTCATTGTAGGGGATTTACAAAAAATATAACAAACAAATTGTTCACAAGACAATCGAAGGATACAGATGCATTTTAAAATCTTTGAACGCTACATTAACGCTTAAAGCCCAGCCTGATGTCTATAGAACTGCCACAAAGTAGTAAAAGATACACGAAACAAAAATTTGTATTCAAGAGATAAGTCAAAACTATTGTATATTCTTTACAATAACTATTTTTTTATTCTCTAAGCACATTTGCGACGATTACTTGTTCAAATTGTGTGTACTGGCTTCAACGTAAGAAGCAAGAAAGATGTTAGGGATGACTGAGTCGAGTGAGAAAGACTTCAAAAAAGAAAATACTTTGAGTTAAGTGTTTCACATTGTTGAATCAGTTTATGAATTTTTTATAAAGCTATGCTTTATAGTTAATATTTTTATAATTTTACTCACTTTGTAGTATCTAAAGAGACCGAAGTTCTGCAACAAGTTACGGAATAGTTCTCTGAACTCGGTTTAATACATTTAAAGGCCCTAAAAAGTCAGTGCTCACATCTCAAAAACCAACTGAGTACATGACACAATATATTTCGAACAAAGTCAACAATGAGTCCTTAATTGCCTCTTCTGATTTTAGAGTCGCTTCTTCCAGATCGACGACACACACACATTGCATCGACCAACGCAAATGTGCCTAAAGCTTCAAAAACCCCCAAAACAAGAATAACTAATAAGATTCCTCGACTTATTCGATTTAGAACTGAAAAGTTGTAAACCAGACAGTAGACAGCAGTTTTCGCTTCCCGAACATAAAACATTTTGTGAACAGAGAGGAGGAAATTGGGTTCGTTTTGCTTTGCATTCGGGTGGCTGCAACAATTCATCAATTAAAAGAAAAGACAGGTGACTGGAGGAGTTGGGCGGGTGGTACTTGCAGTGGACAGACAACCAACACAAACAACCAGTCGACACACACGAAACGAACGCAGAGACAGCGATGTGTCGCATTGCAAACACTACCTTGGGCCCATCGCCGCGGTTCGAGTCTTCGCTGCTGGTGAAGGTGCTGCTCGTGTCGATGCCCGAGTCTTTGGTCGCCGAGTCTTGGCTGCCCTGGCGCTCGGCCTCCCAGCGCGACCAGTCGGCGGCGGCGACCGCATCCGCAATGCTAATCGGGTGTGTGGCAGTGTTGGTGGCGCCCAATTTGGCGCTGGTTAGAATGTTGGCGGCGCCGACGTCGACCGCAGTCGAGGGCAGTATCTGCGTGACGGGCGGCAGCGTCGACGCCAGCGGGTCGTCGTGCCCGTCGAAGCGCACCGTCTTCTTTATTCTGCGCTCGGTGAAGCGGCGCGAGTCCTGTGCCGCTGAGCTGCCCGCCGAGCCGGCACGCGGCAAGTACGGCTTGTCGCCGATTACGATTTGCGGATTGTGCTGCTGCTGCGGCGAGTGGTGCTGGTAGCTGCCGGCGCTGCTGCTGCTGCTGCCGCCGCCGCCGCCACTAGCGCCACTGGCGCTGCCGCCGCCAACCGCCGCCGTTGCCGTGGCTAGCGGTGGCGCGCGCCGCCCGTACAGACTCGCCGCTGTCGAGGCGCCGATGCCCGTCTGCCGGTCGTGGTTGGTCCGATTGAATGCGTTGTGCTGCTGCACATCCAGGCGTGCGGTGCGCGTCAGCGGATACTGCTCGAGGCGTTCGCGGTGCAAGTCGTAGCGATCGCGGTCGGCCGACGAGTAGAGGCGATTGGTGCTGGCCAGGCGATAGTCGGCGCCCGAGTAGGCGTTGCTGGCGCTCAGCAGGTCACGCTCGTTGAGGCTGTGCTGTTGGCGCCACGGCTCGCGCAGATAGGCTGAGGAGGAAGATTTTAAGTTGGTTTAGGCAGAGCAGAATTGGTGAGTGATTGATTGATTAGGTGGGTGGGTGTGGGGCAAATTGCGAAAGGAGACCGCGAGTAGACGACAATGTCGCGCAGAGTTCGCGCAGCAGTTCGTTGTTGTTGTCCTTTTCGAAGCAACGACGTCCACAATTTTTGTTGGAAATCGTATTTTAAACCGAAGAAGGTGAGCTTAATAAAATAAAATCAACTGTGTGTAAAAACTAGATAACATATAATATTTAAACTGTCACTGGTCATACAAATTTTCATAATTTGAAACCAACTTCAGCTACTTAATTGTAAAATTTCCCCAAAAGCAGATACAAGTTTGGCAGTTGAAAGACCGAGAGTATGGGATTGTTTTTGATGGCTATTTGTCATATGTTCGTATAAGAGAGAAAAAAATTAAAGAAATATTCACAAAAACTGCTTCAAATACACCTTGAAGCGGATTTCAAGGACAAACATTGTTGTAGTTATTGAAGAAGTATTTACCAAAAGTTGTTGAAGCATTTCGATTCTTCGGCTGAATTGTAAGAATTCGAGTTATAAAAAAACTCATCTCCGGTTTTGTCTAATCTCAGTATTAGTCTTATTTCTGACTTAGTTTAATCTTAAACTTTGTATGATCTTAACTTCAGTCTTCTCTCAGTATAGGTCTCGTCTCTGACAGTCTCATGTCCGATTAAGTCTCATCATAGACCTAGTTTTATCTTTGCATTAGTATGATTTCCAACTTTGTCTCATGTTCCTTCTTAGTCTCATCCCAGTCTTAGTCTCATCCCATAGTTCTCATCCTCATCTCATCCCACTTAGTCTCATTGTCCAGTGGGTAGCATGCTGGCTTCACATACCAGAGGCCGCAGGTTCGATTCCTAGCTCGGGCTGGTGAAACACTCATCTACTTCTATCATTATCCACATGAAGCAGAAATTATGAAAATGCCAACAAATTTGGGTCCCCTCCCCGCTTTCCACCATCCGTTTCAAATGTATGTTGTAACGCATCTTGAAGAAACAGTGTTGCATAGACATTTTAAACAGGTGGAATTTGTGGTATCACGATGGACCCATATAGGGGCCAAAGTGTGTCTCATACAGAGAAAGCCACTACAACCTACCTAGTCTCATCCCATCTCATCTCATCTCAACTCATCTCAACTCATCTCAACTGAACTGAACTGAACTGAATTCATCTCATCTCATTTCATTTCATCATTTCATCATCTCTTATCTCATCTCACTTAATTTCATTCCATCTCAACTCATTTCATTTCATCTGATCTCATTTCACCTAACTTAATTTCATTCTATCTCAACTCATTTCATCTCATCTCATTTCATCTCATTTTATCTCATGTCATGTCATCTCATTTCATCTCATCTCATTTCTTTTCATTTCATTTCATCTTATCTCATCTCATCTCATCTCATCTCATTTCATCTCATTTTAATTCATCTCATTTAAATTCATTCTATCTCATCTCACCTCATCTCACCTCAACTGAACTGAACTCATCTCATTTCACCTCATCTCATCTTATCTCATCTCACTTAATTTCATTCTATCTCAACTCATTTCATCTCATGTTATCTCATCTTATCTAATCTCATCTAATCTCATCTCATCTCATCTCATCTCATCTCATCTCATCTCATGTCATCTCACCTCATCTCATCTCATCTTATCTCATCTTAGGTTATCTCATCTTATCTTATCTCATCTCATCTCATGTCATCCCACCTCATCTCATCTCATCTTATCTCATCTTATGTTATCTCATCTTATCTTATCTCATCTCATCTCATCTCATCTCATGTCATCTCATCTTATCTCATCTCACTTAAATTCATTCTATCTCAACTCATTTCATTTCATCTCATTTCATCTCATCTCATCTCATCTCATTTCATTTCATCTTATCTTATCTCATCTCATCTCATCTCATCTCATCTCATCTCATCTCATCTCATCTCATCTCATCTCATCTCATCTCATCTCATCTCCTCTCATCTCAACTCATCTCATCTCATCTCATCTTATCTCATCTCACTTAAATTCATTCTATCTCAACTCATTTCATATCATCTCATTTCATCTCATCTCATCTCATTTCATCTTATCTTATCTCATCTCATCTCATCTTATCTCATCTTATGTTATCTCCTCTCATCTCATCTCATCTCATCTCACCTCACCTTATGTCATCTCATGTCATCTTATCTCATCTCATCTCATCTCATCTCAGCTCAGCTCATCTCATCTCATTTCATTTAATTTTATTCTAACTCAACTTATTTCATCTTATCTCAGTCTTCGTCTTAATTTCATCTCAGTCGTAATCATATTTCAGTCTAATTTTTTTACTGGAAATCATTTGGTTAATCTCTAAATAATTGTGTTATGGTTGTCTAAAAAGTTACTGAAGCTTTGATTCCAACATCAACCGCATAAATTGAATTTTTATTATACATATATCTTCATTACTACGAGTACAGATTTGAATACTGTGACACAGTGAGAAAGGTAGAGAGAGAGAGAGAGAGCATTGTGTAAAGTATAACACCGTGCGACAACAAATTTTACACACGAAAAAATCTATATACTCGCGAAACTAGGGGCCAAATGTAGTAAAACTGCGTTTTTAGTTTTTCTCTCTGGCATCAGGATTTTTTTTAAAGGACTTTGAAATTTCAAGGACATGTTTATTTCAAAAAATTATTTATTTATAAAAATTGAGCGCATTGTAGAATAACAATATGGGTATCAAATGAAAGAGAAAAATCCTTAGAATCTTAGAAAATTTAATGTTTTGGTGCAAAAGGACGAAGAGGTATTGAAAATGTCCTTTTAAAACTTTATCCTTGAATATCCTTGGAAATTTCCAATAATTTTTTTTGAAAAAAATATATCTTAAGGACTAATGTGTGCACTACCACATCCTCGAATTTCGTCCTTCTAACTAACAAAGCTAAGTTTCAGCTTTGGGGTTAAGTTCTTAAAGTCTAATATTGCTATATAGCTGTAAAGTTATACCGTTTTATGTGGAAGATAAGCACAGCAATAACCAGACATTTGCAGGTGTTCAGGAACCGTTTTCAATTCTCAGGGAACTCCAAATTTGGTGGCCTAATTCGATAAGGAGTTGCCAAGGAAATCAGAAATAGAACCACTAGATATGTAAATTTGAAGACTGAAGTGGAAATAGACAATATTTAGGTTACACTCCCCGCAAGGAAGACGCCATGGAGTGGAACCTATCAGCCAACAGAGTAGACGATCTTATTTTACTTTAGCGTAGGCCTCGTGAGTTCTGACGAAGGACGATCCCTCGTGAGGCTGTTAAATGTGAATTAAGTTGGAGACAGTTAAAAGCTGTTGTCGAGATTTGATCTATGTCCGCTTTTGGATTGAAGGAAGTGGAGATGACGATGATGAAAATATGCTGATATGGGCCCTTTCCCAGTATAAAAAGTGATCACGTAATTTTGAATTTCGTCTTTGTAGCATATCGGGGACATAGGGTTCTAAGACTTGGAATTTTACTGTTCACTGTCGTTAATACGTTAATCACCCTGCAAACATTCAAGTTGGAAAGGAATAGAAAGAATAAATGTTACAGATTTATAATGATTCCACACGACAAGTGGAGATCTTTGCTTAGGCATTTTTATTTACTCTCAAAAAGTTGGCTTCGTTTGCTGAGAGCAGATGATGATTTGGTATTTGAACGTAAGACTCTCTGACTGTTTCAATTTCAATTTGCTAACCACTGAGACACGAACCATGGCAAGATTTTATGAAGGGAACCTTTATATTTCCCTTTCTGGCTCAAAATAATTCGCTTCATAAAAGTTTTTGAAGAATTCAAAATTAGAAAATCTATATTGGTTTCTGGTTTGAAATAATTCGCGAAATATAAATTTTTTAAAAATTCAGAAGTTGAAAGCAAGGTTTCTGCAAAAGCAACTGGTTTCTGGCTTAAAATAATTCCTAAAATAAAATTATTGGGAAAATTCAAAATTGTAAATGTGAAACTTTTTTGCTTTAAAATAATCTCTGATATCGAAGCTTCTGGAGAATTACATTTTCTCATTCAGTGTGGTCCTTGGACAGTTGTAAACACCTGACAAACTGTCACATTGTACTATTAAAATTTTTTGTATGTACAGTGCAAGCTCGGTATTCGCGACTACCCATTATCGCGACGGCCCGGTTATCGCGACGGCTTAATTTTTAACATTGCAGGTTCTATAATCGCGACAGTTTACGAAAAACGAGGTTCTATTTTCGCGACTTTTATCTGTTTTTTTAATTTTATTACAATGTCTATAACCAAAAAAGGGAAATCCCCGCCTTTTGGTATATTAACCTTTTTGAATTTTTAAGCCGACAACAGCACTATATGAACTACGTGATTCAGCTGTTTTTAAATTTTAAAAAATTATTTGCCAAAAAAGCAACTCAAAATCTCCAACTTCTTTAAAAATGTTAAAAATGTAAATATATCAGTTAAAACAATTGTAATTTTAAAAATTACATACAATTTTTCAACAAAATTTTGGGTTCTGTTATCGCGAAAATTCGGTTGTCGCGACATGTCTGGTTTTTAATTAGTCGCGAAAATCGAGCTTGCACTGTATATTCACCCCAATAAAAACTTACAACACATGTGCGATATGAATCGCTTAAGTTTTCATTAAAACACTCGGTCCACTTGCCTGCATTCCTCCATTTCGAAAAAGTATTTTCAATAAACTATAAATTTATAACACACTATTTAATCGAAAAATCAACCCATAAAACGATACGAACATTCAGTAGAAAACTGTGTAATTTTGTGTTGTTGTTTTAGGTATATGATGGAATACAATAGTAGTAAAAGAATGGTTTTCTGTTGCTGTGATAAGATTACTTAAATATAAAAAGTTGGTGTGATATAATAATATGGAATAAATGTTCATAAATATTATATATAAAGGATATATAAACAGTGTTACGATGCCCATGCAAATTTTCCACATTTTCATATCAATATTTTACAATTCATAAAAACCGAAACGGTGGACAAAAGTTGAACGAATAAAATGAAAGTTAAAGAAATCAATTGAAAGAGTTCACAAGGTTGTCATATTTCATAGCAGAAGTGGTGACTGAGCGTTCAAGTTAGATATCAAACAAGTCGCGCATGAGCGAGAGAGAGAGCGATAGAATTAGAGTACGACAGGGCGAAAGAGAGAGAGAGAGAGGGGGTGTGGATTGCATGATTGAAAAGTTGTTTGCTGGTTGGTTGCTTAGTGTTTGCGTCTTAAATTTGCTGCTTAGATACGTAATTTCAAAGATACCACGCACACATAGATACATTTCCATAGCGGAACACAGTGAGACAAATGTATGTGGATACATAAAAAGCGACTTTTATAAAACGAAAACAAACGAAACGGCAATTTAATAAAATCGAAAAAGCATTATATAAGCGTTGATTGCATTTAAAATTATGACAGACAAAGAATTGTGCAATTTTTTCGAAAAGAATATTGAAAAGAATACTTTGAGCGTAACATTCTAAGGAATTGCTGGATTGGTGGTTTAAAAGCGTTTAATTGGTTAATTGGTTAATTGTTGTTGTTATTGCATTTGGTTGCGGTTGGATAGTATTTGGTAAGCAATAAGAATGGAACAGATTCGGCTTCGAAGCAACAAAACAGTTAAAGTACGTAACACACTGAAAGTAAGTTAAAGAAGTTTGTTATTAGCTGGATTTGTATCCTTACATTCGCATGGATCTGTAGGTCGCCTGGCGAGAGTACGGAATGTACACCGGCACTACCACCACTGATACCAACACCAACACCACTGACACTGACACTGACACCGCCGCCACCGCCACCGCCACCACTACCGATATTACCTGCTGTCGGTCGGGTCGAGCACACACGCACACACGCAGTGAGTCGGGCGGCGCGAGGGTGGGGGCAGAGATAATTGGTTCGATGGTTGGGTTCAATGTTGCAAACACACACATATAAAATATCGGAAAGAAAAAAGGGGAAATTAAATGCAGATTAATAGATAAATCGGCTGATTGCATTTGATTTTGAGTTGATTTGGAATTGAGTCTTGAATCGAGTAGCCGGTGGCCGCTGTTGTTTGTTGTTGTTGTTGTGTTCATGGCGCGCTGAATGCGTGTGCAGGTGTGTGCGTGAGCGTGTGCGTGTGTCGGTTGCGTGCCGCCGTGTGTGTGTTTGTGCGCTCTGGTCGGGTGAGTGTGTGTCGTCTGGCGCTTTCGGCGTTGTGCTTATGGCTCTATGTGTGTGTGTGTGTGCGCGCGCTGATTTCGGTTTTTTTTATTGGTTATTGTTGAAAATAGTGAAATCAATTAATTACGATTTTTCAGGTGAAAAAACGAAACAAAAATAAAACTTGAATTAAACATAGCAACAGGTTAAAGAATGTTTAAATTTGTTGATTTTGAAATTGTGGAGAATTTGTTGGATTCCATTCATCAAAATACATATTGCAGAATGAAGTTAACGAACTAATTAGCGACATAATGTGGCTTCTAAGCAATTAGCCATATGTATATAATTTAAGCTATTTACTCAACTCAAATACGATAATTATAACGAAATATTTATGTTTAACACTTGTTTGTTGAACTATGCGCTGAGTTTTGGGAAAACAATGCGAGACTAAAAAAAAAAAATATATAGTATTAATATGTATAGGTTTCAACTAAAATGCAGACTAAAAAAATGAGTGGTTCTAATGTAGTGTTGAGCATCGTTAATGTATTTGTAGTGGAGTGAAATTAAACTGAATTGAATTAAGATTAGACTGGCCCTGGACCTGGTCACTACAGCTACCTTAGTTGCTTATTAATTGATTTTAAAGTTGATGTGATCAAAATTAAATTTCTCTGTCCTCTATAGAGGTTAGTTTAGTTTTAGGACCTTTCGGCATTATAAATGTGAATATTATAATATTAACTTAGGTCAGAGATTAGAAGTTAAAATTTATTCCTAATGTATAACACCGTGCGACAAAAATTAAAAAAATGTTTCACACCGGAAAAAATCCATATTTGCGTGAAACTAGAGACCAAATATAGTAATACTGCGTACTCAGTTTTTCATTTCTACATCCTTTGTCCTTTTAAAAAGACTTAAAAATTTTGAAGGGGATAAAAAAAAAATATATAAAAATACATAACCTCGTTAGAATATGGCAATATGTATATCAAATGAAAGAGGAAAGGCTCAAGAATTTAAATAAAATTGATTTTTTATCTATTTGTAAAAAAAGGATATGATAAACGTTCTTTGAAAATTTTAATCCTTTATATCCTTGAAAATTTATATAGAATTTTCATGAAAAGTAAGTATATTAAACCCGAAATCTTTCTGATAACGTGTCAAAATTTCATTATTCTGGCTTCATTGATTTTATATCTTTTTATTATTTAAAATACTGATACTCAAATAAATTAGAATTTTTGTACTTCATTAGAATTGCAGCCTTTTTTTAATAACTTTTGAACCAATAAGGTGAGAGTACTGAAATTTTGACACGTGATCAAGGAGATTTTGGGTTTTAACATAGTTACTTTTCAAGAAAATTCTATATAAATTTTCAAGGATATAAAGGATTAAAAATTTCACAGGACCTTTTTCATATCCTTTTTTTTACAAATAGATAAAAAATTAATTTTATTTAAATTCTTGAGCCTTTCTTCTTTCATTTGATATACATATCGCCATATTCTAATGAGGTTAAGTATTTTTTATATTTTTTTTATTTTTTATCCCCTTCAAAATTGTGAAATCCTTTTAAAAGAACAGAGGATGTAGAAATGAAAAACTGAGTACGCTGTACAGTACAATCTCGATAATTCGGATACTCGCTAATACGGACAACGCGGACACCCAATTGCCTTCTATTGTTGACTCTGTAATCCGGACACCACACCTTTTATTTACCTCAAATATCCGGACACTCATTTTTATCTGCTTTTTATAAATTATAAAAGTTTAATCTAACTGTGTAAACTAAATCAAATATTAACAATGGCACCTATAGTTAAGAAAACACGTACAATCTTAACGATGGAAAAAAATTCTAAACAAATTAAGTCAAGAAAAGTGACTTCGTCAACTGGCAGTGAAGTACAATGTAGGCAAATGTAGAATTTCTAAAAAAATGAAACAAAACTTCGCCAAATGAAAATTAAAAATGTCTTTTAAAATTACCAAAAATGTTCATAACATACTAAAAATATAATTTTTAAGCAAAAATAATTTTAGTTCAATAACAAATACGTTTCATTGGTGTTCAGTAGTATTTTTATCAATTTTTTTGTAATCTTCGTAATCCGGACTTTTCGATATTTCGGACAGTGCCTGGTTTTTAATTGTCCGGATTATCGAGATTATACTGTATTACTATATTTGGTCTCTAGTTTCACGCACATATGAATTTTTTCCGGTGTGAAAAATACTGTCGCACGGTGTAATAAATTTAAATTGAGAATATTTTTTCAATACAAGAAAAATTCATATAGTTAATGCTTAAGCCAAGTTAAAATACTTAAACTTAATTTTTTTGTTTTAATTAAAAGCTAAAATATTATCGTAAATTTATCTTGATTTTTCTTCATCCAAGTTTTAGGATAACACAAATATTTAAGGAAACTTTAATTCACTTCCCACTTCCCAGAATACGTTTCAAGAAAATCTAACTTTTAATTTGATTAAATAGAATAAATCAAATGAGCTAAACATCATTTCGCTACAGTGGAATTCGGTTTAGTACAGCGAATGTTAGAATGTTGTGTTCCTTGGATTTTGTGATAACTAATAATGATTTTTCATGATAACAACAAATAAAATTTTCTCACTTCATTGTTATGATCAGCAAAGTTTTTTATCATAAAAATTCTTTACACCTTAAAAATGCCAACACTTTGGTGCAATGCTGCACTTTAATATTCCACCAGCTCACCACAATGAGAATTGTGTTTATATTTAAAATTTCAACATTGAAAGAGCATTAAAACAGCGCCATCTCGCCGCACTGTCAGCGTTACGCCCACAATTAAGCGCCCATTTAATTAAATATGCGTTGTGCCATAAAATTGTGCTGCTTGCCGAAGCGACAAACAGTCAGCAACAGCAAATTGTCAACACCCACTGAAACAACACAACACACACAAAACTGAAAAGGGTCCAAAAAAAAACAGCAACAAGGATATATGTATGCATAGTGTGTGGCTTTCGCATAGCTGCAACGCATGGCGCTGCCCACATGGTCAACACGCAACGAACAAAATTAATTAAATCGCATTTTTTTTAATTTTGTTGCTGTTGTTGCTGCTATGGCCAGTCGACCACTGGTGCAGCCGTCAAAAGTGAAGCTGCCTTTAATGATACATAGAGCGAAAAATTGCAGTTGCCGAGCAGTAGTCGCCTGTACGCGCGGTACTGCGGTGCGTATGAGTGACATTTATGTAAATGCTACAAATGTTACTCATACGCCCAGCTCCCGGCCGAAGGTGTTGTAACATTTAAAAATACGAAATCATGACGCACGGCCAGCGTCAGTCAGCGGGATGCTGCTTTGGCCGTAAACGATACGCGCTACGTGCCAAAGTTCAGGACGCGGTCGCCGTGTGGGACGCGCGTTGCTGCGTTGCTGCGTCGCTGACTGCTGCTATTTCGTTAGTAGCTAGGCGCGTCTGACTTTCAACGCGTTTCGAACACTGACTCGTTATAGCTTTTCGCCACACATTTATAGATGGCGATATTTTTAAGCCGAATCTATTTTCTATTTCAGTGGCGCGCTGCTCGCAAGCAATTTGCATACTTGGCACAAACGAAATATTTTGAGTGACACACTTTTAGTCGCAAATGTTTGACTGTCAGTCGACATTTCAGTAGTTATTTTCAACGTTGCCATGTCTGATCTCCAGTTGGCTTTCAGTTATTTTCATCGATGCACAAAGTCTTTGCATAAATTTAAGCGTTGAGCAGCAACTGCGTTGCCAGCTGCGCTGACCTGCTGTGCGGAAATTTGGCGCTTTGTTAAGTAGTTGTTGGGAGAGAGGGGCGGGCACAATTCACAGTCGCAGCTGTAGTCCTCCAAAGCGGTGCACAACGTGTCCTGGCTGGCATTCCGTATATTACTTTTCTATTCGTTAAAAATAGATTAGAATGGAATTGAATTTTGTTTCGTTCGTGCCCCCAACATTTCGTTGAAAAAATGAAATAAAATTAAATAGCATTTTCGTAAATTTCATAAACGGCCACAACAGCCGCGCGTCGAGTGCACAATGTACGTGTATCGTGTGGAAATTTCATTATTGATTTTCCGTTTAGGTGCGTGCAAAGCGTGGCGGCGCAGCGTGGGGGAATTCCACTGCCGTGTTTCCTGTGTTTACATCTCGCAATCGTTCGGTGCGGTTTGCTTTTGCTTCAAAATTGCCTTTTCGTCTTCGTTGTTCTTTTCTCTTTCTGCCTTTCTTTGTTTCATTTTTTTGCAAAAGTAAAAAAAAAAACCTAAAAAAGTGCGCATGGTTTTGCTTTTCTCCTCCGCTCACTTGTCGTTGTCGTTGCTGTTATTGTTGTTGCAGTGTATCGTGACCAAAGTCAACTGGAATCTATGCCAGGGGTACGTCCTATTAAAGTGTTTCGTTTTTATTTACACTTTTCTGCCTGCTGTCGTTGTCGTTGTCGCTGTCGCCGCTATCGCTGGCATTCAGCTCGTTGCTGTTGCCATCGCCATTGTTGTTATTGTTGTTTTTGTCGCGTTGTTGCACAAATTTTATAATACTTAAAACTGAAATAATGCAAATGCGTCTTGTACCTTCACTTTTGCTTAGCTTTGACACACTTTTAATGCCATGGCGAGTGGGCACACTTTTTCTGCTTCTCTTTTAAATTCGCACTAATGTTGCTTTCTTTACTATTGCACTATTTATATGAGTAAAAAAATTATTAAAAAAAATGAAAATATAAATAAAAATATAAAAAACTACAAACATAAATTATAAGAAGTAATTATAAAAAAAAATTTAAATTTTTACATTAACATTTTTGAAGATGAGTCCCAGTTTATTGACAGATTTTTGATTTTCAGCAAAGTGACTGCTGTTGTGACTGAAAATCATAAAGTATATAATTTTATAGTAATAAATTTGTAATTTTAAAATCACTTTGAAATCTGCTTTTTATATTTTTAAAAATATTGTTTTTAATAAATTGAGTTATTGACAGATTTTTGGTTTTCAGCAGAGTGACTGCTATTGTGACTAAAAATATATAATTTTATAACAAAAAAATTTTACTTTTAAATAATTTTTAAATCTGTTTTTTATATTTTTAAAATATTATTTTTCAGTAATGAAATTAATTTAACTAATTCAAAATATTTTAATCTCCTTATTTTTTTTTTTTTTTTTTTAAATAATACCTAATATATATTTTATTTAATTTTGGTTTATATTCAAAATAATCTGAAATATTTCTATATTTTTTAAAGATCTTTCTTTTTACACAAAGAGATGAAAGGATCTGAAAAGAACCTTTCCTCAACTTAATATGAAAATAACACATGTTTTAGATTAAACAAAATTTCAACTGAAAAAAAATTTGTTTCAAGTTAATTTCAAAACAAAATAAAAAACAAGAAACAAAATTATTTTTTTTTTATTTGCAAAGATGAACACTCAACATGTAAAAGCGCTAGAAAGTCCCGCAGCGCTCTTGTTTTTCCTGTTCCTCTCTTTCTTCATTTCCTTACTTTCATACCTTTCCTGCGTCTCTTCGCTTTTCTTTTCCCACCCTATTTTACTATAATTTAAAATTCTACTTAACTTCATTAAGTGACCTTCTATCAATAACAAAAAAATTATATTTGATGTGAGGGTGAAGCGGACCACAAATGAACTTCCATATTATTCAGTCAAAAGTTCAACTTTTCTTTACTTTCTTTTGAGTTCGGTCCAAGAACAACAGTACGTGTTCCATTAACTTGTTTCTATTAGGAGCAACGACTGAGTTTGAGTTGTCGCCGGTAAAAGATGTTCGAGAAGAAAAAATCCTTGGAGGCTATAATCCCAGAACAAAGCATTGTCTGTCATTACGCAGCCGAGCTTTTTAACTTTTCAATCGTTTTTTAAATTTTGATACATCATGTGTTGAGTAATTGGCTGCTGGCTCTTGGAACAAACTTTAGAAATCGTTTTGTAAGACATGTTCAATACATTGTTTTATAGTAAAAGTTCTGCGAAGTGAATTTTTCACAGCCTTAAAATTAACTGAACAAATATATTTGAAGGGAAAGAATCAATTCTCTGATGGCTCGATGGATGTGAGATTGAGTCAAGAATTCAATCAATGAAAGAAAATGCCGCAAGCACTCAAACTTAGCAGCTAATTGTACCTAAGGTCACTTCTCATAGTGGTCAAACGTCTGAAGTCTATTGCACGAGTAAGAGGAAAATATTAGTAAAATAGCTGCGTACAATTCGTTAGCAAACTAGCAATTAGAGCTTCTGATGAACCTAAAAGGAGTTGAAATAGGATCCCACAAAATAGTCTTCTCGACACCATAAGAGTGGTTGATAAATATCCCACATCTTCACTGACAGCAGTACATTGGTATCAATGAAGATTTCTACGACCTGAGGAAGGGGGGAAATATATTTTTTTTATAGCAGCCTTAATTAGTAATAGAAGTCTTTAAACTGAAACTGAAGTAAAATTTAGGGTCCAGATTGATTTTTATTACTACTTAAAATAAAGAGATGAAAACGGGGAATTTTCTCATAATTCAAAATTTCAGTTAGCAACAATTCGAAATTTTTACAAATAAAATTGCACTAATTGTATTTTGATTAGATGGGATGATAAAGACAAAAACTGTTCTATGGGGCAAAATGAAGTTTTTACATGTTCACTGTGAACTTCGGTTAGGTTAGGTTTATAAAACCATGTTATACACTACGACTTGTTGTACCTATTGTGATTCTCACCATTTCACGTATGAAACTTCTTCAAGATCCACAACCAAAATATTCAACGAACATATCATATCATCAAATATGGTATATACATATTTTTTATATACTAATGTGCAAGAAATGAGAATCAGTTACGCAGAATCCAGACTCATAATTTGTGTTAAGCTGTGTTATTCAAATGGATTCCATTGTCAATCAGTGATTTAAAATTTTGATGCAAAGTGCCTAAAGCAGAATAATTTTAAGGCAAATGTGTGATGTGGGTGTTGAATAGTGGGGTGAAAAGTTTTCAGTCAAACAAAATTTGTACTAGCAGAGCAAAGGAGCTAGAAATCAAATCATTAGATGGGTTATTAAACGAACTATTCGTACAATCTAGTCAGGGATAGTAATATAATACGAGTCAAAAATAAAACCTGCTGGTGTAATTTTCTGACTCAGGCTGGAAACTTTTCAGCCCACTGTTCGTTGCAATGCTTGATGTCCATTTCAAAGCTTATGAACAATTGTTGCAAATTGAAGTCCGATGTCAACTAATTCTCTAGCTAGCACTAAGCAACGCTGCACTGATCAATTTGTACTTAAAAAAAGTTAAAACAAATATGAATATTTTTTATGAAAGCGAGTGAAAATGCTAACCGTGAATTGCGCAAGAAAAAACCAACAAATTATGATCGCTAGGGTACTGTGTATGTCTAAACGTTTTTCGGTAATATTCGCTATTTAGTGCACATTGTTGTTGTTGTTGTTGTGCTTGCAACAATGCAACAAGGAAATATATAAAACCAAGTATTGAGGCCTTTGTTGGACAAATGTAAGCGCATTGCTTTGCATTGCTGGCATTGTGCGGTCGGCCGCTGCCGCCTTCACAGCCGCATTCGATATCGTTTTTCGTATTGATTTATTTTATTTGCATTCAGCATTGACTGCGCGTCGCCTCGCATCGACTCGAACTGTAGTTTCAGCTGTTTTGTTTTGTCGTTTGTGCAATTGTGGCATTGTGTGGCATTCGGGCGACGCTCAGGGCAATGCAAACTAAGCGAGTTTTTGTTGATTATTTCGTCTTGTTTGATTATTCATTTCGTACTTTGTATTTTTGTGTGTTTTTTTGTTTTTTAATTTTGTGGCAGGCATAAGCGCTCAATTTGTTTCATTGTGTACATTGTCAAAAAATTCACTTTGTCGCCATTGAATGCATTGTTCGATAGCAAATCACGAAACGTGAGATATTGCAGCATAACCTACCTTACGTTGTTGTCCGAGCGCTCAAATGTGATTGTGTGTGTGCGCGCGCTTTTGGCTGCTGCTCTTTGCTTCGCTGCGCAGTGGGCAAAGTCCTTTCGAAGGACTTTTGCTTTGCCTTTCCCGCACGGTTGAGATTAAAATTGATCTTAAAGTTGGTTATTTGGCATTTTGTAGCAAATTTTTTTTAAGAGATATCAGTGTTTTTTGGACTTTTTAACACTTTGTTGCGTTGCATTTTGACTGTTTCAGTCAGTTTTGCTTTTGACACTTTTTTAAGCCATTCACATAAAACACTCAAATCACTGCGTTGTTGAGCTGAGTGAAGAAAATGAGAATTGTGTTGCGGCATGAGAGGATTTGGATTCTCATGTTATGAATTTGATGAGTGAGCAGTTTGAAGGTTCGAAATTTTGAACGAATCTGTCACTTACTTCGGGTAACATTTTATAAAAAATTATAAATATTTCTTTGCTATCAATGGGCGTGAAATATAGACTGAATATCGGGGAAGTCCTTTATACTTTGTACGATTTCTCTACCAACCTCAGATAAAATATTATAAAAAATTAAATATATTATATAATTATGTAATTAAATAAAAACTGTATATCAGGGAAGTTCTTGAAATTTTGAATGATTTCTCTACTAACTTCAAGTAAAATAATTTAAAAAACTATAAATATTTCGTTGCTATCAACGGGAATAAAATACAGATGGAATATTTGGAAAGTCCTTGAAATTTCAAACGATTCTGCCACAAACTTCAAATAAAATATAATATAAAAAATTATAAATATTTCTTTGCTATCAATGGGCATGAATTATAAACTGAATATCAAAGAAGTTCTGGAAATTTTGAACTTTAAATTTTTAACTTGAGGTAAAATATTATAAAAAAATAATATATAAAAATTTCTTGCCACCAACTGGTAGGAAATTTCTTGAAACTTTGAACAAATCTGCCACTAACCTCAGGTAAAATAAGTATTTTAAAAAATTATAACAATTTCTTTGCTATCAACGAGTATAAAATACAGATATTCCGGGAATTTCTTGAAATTTTGAACAATTTTGCATCTAACTTGAGGTAAAATATTATAAAAAATCATAAAAATTTCTTGCCATGAACGGGTATAAAAAATAAACTGAATATCTGAATAGTACCTGAATTTTTGAACAAATCTGCCACTAACTTCGGGTAAAATAAGTATTATAAAAAATTATAAGAATTTCATTGCTATCAATGAGTATAAAATAAAGATTGAATATCAGGGAATTTCTTGAAATTTTGAACGATTCTGTCACTAACTTGAGGTAAAATATAAAATTATAAAAAATTATAAATATTTTCTTGCTATCAATTGGCATAAAATATAGACCGAATATCTGGGTAGCTCTCGAAATTTTAAACAATTCAGTCACTAACTTCAGATAAAGAATTATATTATATTATAAAAAAAAATTATATATATTTCTTTGCTAACAACAGGCACGAAATACAGACTGAGAAGTCCCAAGTTGTTTCTATACTTTTAAAAATTTCATGGAAGGAAACTGCATCCTAATGGTTCATTGATGTCAACACTAGAAGAGTGTGACTGAACGAGCTCGTCGGCGAGTCGAGTGGATTTAACTTTGCCCAGCTCGAGTATTTGCTGACTGTTCTATCCACCTTTTACACCGCGTCACAACCTTTGCCATGCTTTAGCCACCAGAAAGTAATGGACCGAGGCAATGTTTGGACTACGAAATGTGTTCGCATCCAGCACGTTGAAAGCGACAATTTCTTTTATCGGAATGCAATCAAACTGGCTGCTTGTAGATGGGAGATAGACTCCAAACAAGTGGCTATTGAGTTGCGGCAACCAGGTCGTTTGGTCGTATAACAGTTTTCGTGATGGTTAAATGCAGATTGAATTGTCAAAATGTTGAGTTAAATATTCGTTTTAATCGGGGTTTTGTATTAAAGTTTTTAATTTTAATTAGAAAATCTATACGGTTTCATGTTTGGTATCCATGAGTCCAAAAATGTTACTTGTTATAGGTATTTATTTTAGTATTTACAAACAAAAATATTGAAGGAACAACGTTTTCAATGAAGCATAAAATATTTTGTCGTAGTTATATATAAATAAATACAATTTGTATTTTTATAAAATTTTTGATTGCATATTTCGAAAGGTCAAACCATTTTAGTCGCTGTAAAAATCTTGAAAAAGTTGCGTTCATGTGCTCCATTAACTTATTAACTTATTAATGGAATTTTAAAGATCTGCAAAAGCACTATTCAAAATTTACCTTAATCCTGACTATTATAGGGACTGAAAATAGTGCAACAACTTAACAAGTGTGTCAGCTTTATAGCACATTATAAGCATTCAGTATGGACACCGACTGAGACATGTCTCTCGAAAGGACACCAAAGTGGCAGCGAAAAGGTTGTTCGATCGTTTAATGGAAACCCGCCTTGTCTCTGTTGGAAATTTGGCTTTGTTGGAAAATGTAACTTGACTGTCTTCGTTAGGCTCTTCAAGCAGAGAAACGTCTGTTCTTTCTAAAGATGACAAGCTTAAATAGACGCGTGTGTACTAAAGGTGTCTGGAAGTAGGTTTGGGAAAGAACGAGAAGGGGTTTCGATGCAACTGAAGAAGATCAGCTCTGTCTCTGTTGGAATCTTCAAAGAGTGAAAAGCTTTTTTTGTTTTAATGTGATCAACTGGAGAAGCTATGTGTCTACTTAAGATGCTTGGAGGTAGGTTTCTGGCAAGTTCTGGCAAGATATGTTCAGTTAGGAAACTCAGAAGCTGGGAGTATGCAAAGCAAAGTTTGGTTACCTATTTAAAGTAGAAGCCTTAACACATATTAACGACAATGATAAGAATAATTTGTTTTCCCATTATCTGAAATTTCATTTTGCACTCAAATGAGTTGTCGATTATTATTGTATAATTTAATGTCTAATTAAACGACATATTTTGTTTGCTTTTAAATATCAAATAATCGGATATGCTTCACTATCGTTTAACATTCTTGTGACTTTTCACGTTATGCAAGAAAAATTATACACAGATGGGAATTCCTACAATTCTATGCGGATTCCGAACTACGAGTTGGGAACCTTTCCATAAGAAAGTTAACTCTCAATGGTTTGCCATCTTCTGCCGGGAACGCAGCTGATAAAGGCAAAAATGTTGTAAAAAAATTGGGAAATGTTGGGCGAATTTTAAAAATTGCGCAATACCAAACTTAAGGTCGAGGGTCGTCTCAGATTCGTGGTCCAACGCATTGATCGGCGATGCCATGAAAAAA
This sequence comes from Melieria picta, assembly GCA_964056695.1. Taxonomy (NCBI): domain Eukaryota; kingdom Metazoa; phylum Arthropoda; class Insecta; order Diptera; family Ulidiidae; genus Melieria; species Melieria picta. The sequence goes on along the minus strand of OZ057398.1, from coordinate 89,350,759 downwards.
ATGCAAATTTGAGTAGATATAAGTGGAGATAAGAGATCCAACTTGATATAGCAAGAAAACAACGTATTTTTCAAGCTCTTATGCAACAAAATTTTTAACAACACTTATTTGAATTTTATGTTGTCCAAATCGTTTCATAGGAGAGTTGTTGTATGAATGAATTCTATTTCAAGTTTTAAAGGTTTGCGTATTGAATATTCAGTAGTACTAACAATCCACATAGTTTTGGAGCTATGACAAAGTTTATTAAACCATTACAACATTTTTTGCGTTTTTAATGACCAAAGCTATTTTTAGAATGGTAGTAAAATTATTTTATTAACATTTGTGCGTGTGTATGAGTTTAACCAAACCGTCGCGTGATTAAATCTGGACAGACCCATTAACAAGTTATATGTAAATTTGCTGGCGAATCGCTATTTTATGATCAAAACACAAACAACGCGAAGCAGACGGCACAGTCTGCTACATGTTTGAGATTTTTGTCAATTTTTTTTTGCAGTATTCAGTCGGTATGAAATATAAAATTTGATATAATAAAGAAATTAAAGGAAATAAAAAAATTAAAACTGGAAAAAAATTAATGAATGAAGAAATAAAAAAAAAATTAATAAAAAATTTAATTAAAGAAATAACGAAATGAGATACAAAATATTAATTTTTTTTTATGCAGCGCAAGTCGAAAATGTTTGCTTATTAAAATGACATTAATAAAAAATCTTATGAAAACAAATTACTTAAATGAGATAAAAAAATGTTAATTTTTTCTATGCAGTGCAGCTCGAAAAAGTTTGCTATTAAAGTGATCCAACGGTTTGACAAAACTTAATCTCTCGCATAAGTGTTAATTAATATTGTTTAAAACTTGCTGGCTGATATTTAAGTCTTAATATTGCTTTTTGGATTTTGGGATTTTGACTTTTAAAAAGTAATTTCTCTACTCTAAACTTAACTCGTCTTTCTTTTAGTAGCACTCGAAAATATTCGCCTTTAATATTAAATATTCTTCGACCTTAAGGCACCCGCACAATTGTGCCTACGCAATGTGAAAGGGCTACACTCGCAGATGTGTGGGTTGGCCAACCTGGACATTTTTAGTAGTCGTATGGTTGAAAAAAAACAGTACAAGAAGAAGAAGTAAAGTTTTCCGAAAACAAATTTGCAGAAATAGAAACAGTGAACTTGCAACTCACGCACTGAATACCCACTCAAACACACACACACACACACACATACATACACACAATTTATCAACTAAGCCGAACAAAATTCACTTTCGCAGTGACAAAGTCTATGAAAAGCACAACGAAAACACACACACACACACACACACACATACATAAACGCGCCACTGAACTCATACTTTACAACAAACGCACACAACATTTCCAGACGAAAGTGAAATATTCGCAATTCACAAAAAACATCCTCCTCCATGCGTCGCTCGTCGCTCGCCGCCTGCCGACTTTGTGGACGCCGAAAACGAGAGGCAGACGGCGCGCGCAAAGTGTGGAGGCGCAGAAGGTGTATCGATGCTTGTGAGCGGCAGGACGACGCGGCGCACGGGCAACGTTTGGAAATGGGCACGAAAGAACGAAGGAGCCAGGCCGAGAAGGTGAAATAACTGTAGGCGGTTGGATTGGAATTGGCTTTGGCGGCGGAGCGAGACGAGGCGAGGGAGGACGCAGCGTACAATGCGTAGACATTGGCAAAAGGGCACAGATTGGGCCGAGTCAGTGTATAATCCGATGAAGGAGTCGAAGCGAATTGTGTTTGTTGGTGTTAATGTGTGTGTGTGTGTGGTTAAATTAATGAATGCGTTTTGTGCGTTATTTTTAGCATGCTTTTGGGCGCAGGGTAATGAATGCAGCTGCACTGGACAGCAGCGGGAATTGACTTCTTCTTTCTTTATTATTTTTATTCTCTTCTTATTTCGAGCGCATTTCTTTTCATGATTTCTTTAAATAGATTTTTTGGTATGAATTTTGAAAATTCATTTGGATATTTCTACCTATTTTTGTGGCATATTTAACCAGTTGGCTGCATTTACACTGTGTGTGTGTCACTTTCTCATTGATTTTTCATGTGCGTTATTACTTGTGTGGGCTTTCTTTAACTTGTCGTCGTAGCCGTTGTTGTCGTTGGCGGCGCAGAAGTAAAGACTTTTCAATTATTGCCACACAGCGCAGCAGCTGCTCGTCACTGCTTCAAGGCAGCCACATTTATCACAATTTCCAACAACAATTTTAAAATTTTTATAAAGATCCCACATACGCCTACAATTGCTGCGTTGTGAATTGAATTTTGTGCGCAAAAGAAATATTGCAAAATTTTGCTACGCTCCTCACTCGATTTGCACTTTTCGCTTTGCACTGTGCAGCATTGTGGGGCGCGATTTCAATTGTTTATATTTTATTTTTTTATATTTTATTGTTTTTGGCCATATTTGTACAGCCAGTTTTAGCACATTGACGTCAAGGTTAATTCTATTTGGTGGCTCAATTCAATTCTTTGTTTGGTTCACTTCACAAATGACACGACACGACGTTGTGACAGGCTGTGAGCGCGTTTGGTCCATACGCCACGTATTTTTGCATTCCATTTGAAATGTTTTACTTTTTCTGCAATATTTTCGCTATTTCCGAATTTATTTCACACACAAGCACAGCGAAAAAAAAACACACACACACAATAATAATAATCAGTGTGGTTTCATTTGCAATCAGTTTTGTTTGTTGGCTTAAATGTCGCACATAATGTTTACACGCTTTTGAAGTTCATCGAAAACTAATTTCGCTTCGATTTCGTAAAAAATCTCAATGGAAAATTTCTACACTTCCAGCAGCACTCGCCGTTCCAGTTGCCATTCCATGGCGCACAACTAAAAATAAATCGACGCGCTGCCCACCGAACCGCCCACCGCCAGCCCATGCAAGACACGCGCGCAACAACAATAACAACAAAAACAACAATACGAACAAAAACAACAATAACAATTCCAACGAGTCGCTCCGCAGCGCCGAAGAACAGACGGCTTAAAGTGGCGACCCCTCGCATCCGCAACGCGCGCCAACAACAACAACAACAACGAACGCACAACAAGCTGCCAACCAAAGCAAAAAACAAAACACCAAAAAAAACACCAAACAACAGCAAACACACTTTGCATTTGCTTTCCAGTTGATGTCTTTGCCAATGGAAAATGCAAATACAAAAACTTCCATTTGTCTATTGTGAATGGGTCGCGTTTGCTTGATTGCTTGGCTGGCTGGCTGGCTGGGGGTGGTCGTTTGGCTGGGTGGTTGCAATGGAATTTGTTTTTGTTTGATTTCTACGTCGCATCATATGGTGGCGGTTGACTGTTGGCTGTTGACTCGGTTGTTTCTTCTTCTTCTTTTCGTAGTAACACAAGCAAGTGAGGCCTAATGTGGGTCAGTTTACTGTGAGATGTTGTGCGTGAGCGCCTTTCGATAGTCGGTTCATGTGAACGTGTCCTGTTGTGCTTTTAGGTTGGGGGTTGGGGCCCGGCTTACGGATTTTTGCTTTGGAATGCAGTTTATAATTAATTATAAATAATCCCGAAGAAGACGTAGACGATCAAGTCAAAATTGAAGAATCAAGTCAAATTTTGAATGAGCTGAGATACCGAAAGGAAAGTTGGATCATAATTTAACAAAATTCTACGATTCTATATATTCTCGTATATTAAACTGCTTAGAAGAAAGGTGCGATCTGTCGATCTCCCTGAGTCGAAGTTCATTGACATATTCGAACAGTTATTGGTTGAGTGATTGAAAATCTAAAAGTAAATACATAAACATCTACAGTGGCATATAAGGAGTGCGTCGTTAAAAATTGTGACATGCAATTTTGCTAATAACTTCGTTAATACAAATTCAAATCAAACTTTTTTTGATCAGGTGAGCCATTAAAACTCTGTCATTGAACAGTTAATGCCTATTTAGAGCATTGATTGAGTATTTAATGATAAAATGGCTTCAGAGAAATGGATAAAATGGCTTCTGTCTTCTACCCAGAAAATTAATCAAGGAACACTGAAAGCCCCAATGACGGGTATTCCAGAAAAAGTTAGAAACTTTACACTTGAAAATGTATTATAATCAAAATACATATGATTAAAAACAAACTGAAAATACAAAATTTATAGCATTCACATAAAAATCGAATTTTATATTAAATTTTAAACATAGAGAAATTAGGTAACGAATTTGTTCAGCCAAAGACATTGCACTATTTGTTTTTATTTTACTTTTTATTTTTATTATTTTTATTTTTACTTACTATTTTTATTTTATTTTTTTTCTTTATCTTTACGTTTGGAATGTGACACTCTCCGCAAAAATTCGAACGTGGTTTTATTGAAAAAGACACATTGATTTGTATGAATGGCAAACATCTTAATAGTTAGAATATCTTTTGTTGTTTGTAATTGAAAATATTTAAATTTTTAAGGTCATTTTAAGAAAACGGTCTGACGGCTTAAAGATGAAAATCCTTCACTAATGGTATTTTAGTAAATATTTTATAAAAGCTGTTAACTTGTGCGTAACTACAGGTGGAGATAGGTGCAACAATTTGCTATCTGAAGACAACGATTAGACAGACTGAGGGTTTATAAGTTCAACAGACTGGAAGAAGCTTCGTCGCCACGACTAAAACGACTCGCCTCGACTCAGCTGAGGCTGGAAGAAATTTCATTGCTAGGACTAAAACCTCAGCTGATGATTAACGAAAACATTGCTACAAACTTCCTACCTAACTACTTACAAGGGATCCTCATTTACAATCCTTAGGAACCCCCAAAAAACAACTGCATTGTCTCTCATGCCTTCCTAATCAAAGGTCCTGTGTGATGAAGACATCTGGCGACTACAAAAATTGTTTGGAAACTAATATTTGGGCCTGTAAGTACGCCTAATTCTGTTTTTACACGGTCTTTTTTTACACGGTTTTGATTTAACACGGTGTCAAAATTAAAAAATTTCTAATTTTTCGTGCTAAATAGAATAAAATCTTGTAAAAAAATTAAAAATTTTTTTATTTTCAAACCGTGTTAAATCAAAACCGTGTAAAAAAAGACCGTGTAAAAACAGAATTAGGTGTATATTCATTGACAAATATGAACAACAGAAAATACTCCTAGAATAACTATATTTTTAGCTTTCGAAGATTGAGAAGTCAAGAAGGTTCTTAATCAGATTTGAGAAATTCTAAAAGGGCTGACTGCATCAATTGCGGATTTCCGAGACTTCAGAATACAACAAGCATGGCTCAATTTAGCTGAGAAAATTACTTGTAGACTGGGCTTAGAGCAGTGGTTCTCATACCGCAGTACGTGTACTTACTATCAGTGGTATGCGATATCTTCAAGGGGAATACAAGCATTATCCACATTGTACATGAATGATATGCGAAAAAAAGGTTGGGAACCGACAGCTTAGAGGATGGTTAAGACATTGATGAGAAGCAGTGGTGCACACAAAGGGGGAAGTTTGGGAGTTCAATTCCCCCCAAATACAAAACTTGATTTTAAATGGAATCGAGCCCAAAAGTTGTAGACAAATCAACCCAAAATTCAATCGTGTGCGCCACTGATGAGAAGAAATAACTCACAGCTCAGAAATTGGTGGAATATCCAATCGTAAGAAAGGATGTTCAATGGCCCATAAGTTACAAGAATCTCATGTATCAAATTAATCCTGCATCAAGTTAAGTGACATCGCTTAAGGGAAAGAGACGAATAAATACGGTCAACATTGAGATCGTTTAACACAAGCAGAGGTATGAAAAGGTACCCACTATTAGGTTGGGTCAGCCCATTGCCCAGCAAAATGACAGAAGCTGATTTTAGTCGTTAATTATGTTACCAATGAGAGGTTCAACGGTATCGAAAAACCTAATTTTATTGAAAGATTTGCGGTAAAAATATTCAAAATTCATAAATATTCATAATTTGCGGTGGTTTAAATTTACCATAAAAATATTCAAAATTCATAAATATTCAAAATCTGCCAGTTTGAAGTCAGTTTTTTCATGTTTCGTTTTGAATGAGTACTTCAAAATCTTTTTCCCAAAAGTGGATCTTTCTGATCTGGTTTAAATTTTCTATTAAAAATATTCAAAATTCATAAATATTCAAAATCTGCCAGTTTGAAGTCAGTTTTTTCATGTTTCCTTTTGAATGAGTACTTCCAAATCTTCTTCCCTAAAGTGGATCTTTCCGATTTTGCTCAAACATTTTGGATGTTCAAAATCATCAAATGCTACGAAATCTGCTTTTTGTTTGTTTAAAAAATAAATATGTGCATAAAATAAAAAATTAATAATTATTGTTAGAAATGCGCTGCAAATAAATAATTCATGTTTGAATAATAAAAATAAGTAATAAATAATGAATTCTCAGTTCCACTGATTGCCCCCGACTTAAACTTAGCCATTTTCCTACCAGACGCTTATTCAATTCCACTTCAATGAGCTACATTCAATCGCCAGCATTGAATCTCAACCGCTGATTGTAAATAAATACGGCCAGCAATGAATGACGGTCGGTGCGTTCGGATATGGCGCGCAGCGACAGCGTGTTGGCAGCAGCTGCAGAAAACGGCCACAAAACCACCGACACCCCGACGATGCGTTCGCCGCGAGCGAAAGCGGCGCACTGCGAGCCCAACCCACGCCCACTGCCGCCCTTCGACGTGGTGGCGCAAACAAAACACTTCCAATGACAATGAAAATACTCGGCTGCCTGCGCCACACAGTTCGCGCTTGTCCCAGCCCCAGCTTGCGACTTGCGGCCGCAACAACTCCAGCTCCGGCCGCAGCCAGTGCCCCGGCGGCCCCCTACAGCAACCACTTGTGCGGTGCAAGTGGAAGGCTGAAGTGCGGGGGCTGACTGGAAGCAAGGATTTCGCATTGGAAGCCACGCACTGGCAGCATATGGCTGGATGTGTCTGCGTGTTGGTGTGTGGGAAATGTGGCGCGTGCATGCGCGCCACGCAACACTGGAGCAACGAATGGCCACACACATCTTCCAGTGACGAAATGTCGAAATGTTGCACGTTTGTTATTGTAAATGAATTTTGTGTGTTGAATTTGTGGCAAGCGGAAATTATTCACCATCACCGGTGTTGAGTTGGCGCAGGTGGTTGCATTACTAATGCGTTCGCATATGGTTGAATGTGGTTGCAAATTGTTATTGTTGTAGATGGTTTATTGCTGCTGTTGTTGTTGTAATTTGTTGTAATTGGCATAGAACTAAGAGCTACTAAGTAGGTTTTAGACTTTTTGAAATATAAAACTATTTAAAAGTCATAAATTAAATGTTATTTGATGGAACTATAGAAAGCTGTGTAGAAAGATTGCATGTTGCCATATGGCCACAAAATAATGAAAGTGTAGAGCTATAAAATGTTATACTGATTAGGGCTTTTGATCAATTATCAACTTAAAAAACTTAATGGTAGGTTAGTAAGTGGAAGAGACAATCTTGGATGACAGAGCACACTTAACCCTTTCGCTATTTTGTTGCCATATGGCAACATGCTACTTTGTGGACGTCTGCATCCTCTATGGTTGCAAGAATACATTTTTTTGTTAGTCTTTAGAATAGTTTGAAGTTTTAGGAAAAATACAAAATTAATAAACTGAATATTAAAGTTTAAAGAAGAGAAGTATACACTTTTTTTAATGGTATATCTTGACATAGTAAAGGAAGAAGAAGCAGACAAAATTAGAGAACTTTTTAATTTAACGTTTTCTTTCAATTTAGATACTTTTTTTTAATTTTGGCTGAAGTAAATGAAGAAATATTCAAATTTTCGTTATGCGTAAAAAGTTTAATGTTTAAGTAATTATTACAGCCACAACGATGTGGTTGCTCTCATAGAAAAACACTCTAAAATACAGGGTCCGAGTATAAAAATTAAAAAAAGTCTTATTAAATGTTGCTAATGTAACCACATAGAAGCCTAAGACGTAAATTTTAAAATTTTAACATTCCCCAGTAAAAACCTGTAGCGAAAGGGTTAAGTAATCGCCCAGAGACTTTTTTGAAACTTGTTCTAAAATTCTTCATGACGCAGTTCATAGTCTAGAAGAGCATAGCGAAACTGTGCTCATTCCATTCATCAACGCATGTCCTTTGAATCACTTTAAGTGCTCGTATAAATTTTCTCATCACTTCATACATCACATTATTCAAGAAAACTGAAAAATTCTAATTTTCCTCTCCTTTTTTTATATTTAAGTCAAAACTCTAATGGCTACAGTGAATTTTTGGCCAACTTTGCCTGTGGCATTTTTATCATTTTCTTGCACTGACGCTGCGCTGGCGCTCTTATCAAATGCAACCCGCACAAAATCAATGCTAATTATTTGCTGCTGCTGCTGCTGTTGGCAGGCAACTGCAACAGTAATTTCCGCTGTTGCCGTCCGAATGCGAACATATGTACGCAAAAATGATTTGATTGCAAGGAAAAAGTTCGAAAAGTTGCATATTTATGGGCGTTTGTGCCCACTCACACTCCATACTAACACACAAACAGACACACGCACACATCCCACTAATTAGGGTAATAAATCTTCGAGGAAACACTAGAAATGTAAATTGTAGCCGCGCAAACTATGTAAGCACTGGCAGCGACAGCAGCAGTCGTTCGGTCGGTCGGTTGCTAGAAAAAGCCCAAAATTACTGCAACGAAAGGAAACAAAAGCAACTTGGCCAATAGAAAATAACTGGGCGTTCTAGTTACATGTCAGACCAGACCAAGCAAACACATTCAGTCGCGCTCTTCACGAGTCGATGTGAAGAAATTCTACAAAAAGAAACTCAAAAGAAATGGCCGAGCAAAAAAATACAGAAAAACGGACCAATCTTGCAAGCAAAATGTTGTAGGCCGTCGAATTGTTGTAAATGTGTTTTGCTTGACTCGCGTTGGCCGCTGTTTGGCAAGCAGGATTGTTGTGTTTTTGTTGCAGTTTGTTGCATACTTTTAGGCTGACTATATGCGTTGCGAGTGGAGCGAGTGGGGTTGTGTGTTTTTTTTCAGGGCAGTTGGGTTTTGAGGTCAGCGCAGCCCACACCATGCACCGAGCGGCAGCAGTTCTGCCTGTTTGGTGGCGACTTCCGCTGCAAAGTGCAGCGACCAGAGCGGGGTGTGGGGGGTATAAATGTTTGCATGAAATTTATGCCGATCGCGTTTAACTGCTGGCGCGCCATTTCTTACGTGTGTGTGTGTGTGTATTATGTGTGTGTGTGTGTGTGTGTGTGCTGTTGGCAGTGCAAGCGCACAAGTGCATCGCTGAGATTGTCTGAAAGTCGAAATGTTTGCATATTTCTTATGCGAAATATTTGTAAAAATTTGTAGTTTGCTTCTTTTCGGTAGAAAGATAAGAAAATAGTTTTCCAACACAAACGGCAGGCAACGACAGCTACGCAATTTTCCGTAGTTGTACACTGCACTGAGGGCTTGGGTGTTTTTTTTTGTTACTTTTGTTGGCCGCCGTGTCTGAGCAGTCAGTCCGTTGGAACACAACAACAATATAATGTCTGTTTTTTTATGTGAGTAAAAAATTTAGTGCTAAGGCTCTTTTTTAGTATTTTTTTCAGTTTTCTCCCAAATCAAGCTTAGAGCTTTGCACAGTGTTTGGAATAATTGAACAGAATATATATACGAGTACAGCTTTATGCCAACTTATTTCATGACTAGTAGTAGCCAGCACCTTTGCACTCGTCAATTTTATGATTTTATTGAAATCATGGTTCTCCGTTAATTCAGATTTCTTCATATAAACTCTTCACTCTTATTTTTTTACAACTTTATATGTTGATTTTCGAAAACTGAATAACAAGCGTTGAATTCTTTCTGATTTGAATTGCAATACTTTCATTCAGTTTTAAATCCATAGATTTGTTAAATCATATTTCTCCATACAACACATTAACCCGTACTTTGCCCCTTTAGACCCCCAAATTTAGAAAATTCAATGCTTATCGAAGCTTTCTTTTCTAAAAAGTCTGCAGTTTTAATTTCATGTTTACAGCTTTAACGGCTTGGATTCAGTGATAATGAATCAGTCAGTCAGTCAGGGCAAACTTTTATATATACATATATACAATTTTTTTATAATTGTCCTGAATATTTAACTTTGTCATTACTGCTTGAGTGAAATATCATTCGATATGTTCTTTAAAAATATATTGAAAACAATATAAAAAATTAGGAAGTAAATTTTGCAATTGTATTTTAATTATATAAAAAATTAATAGTGTAAAAATTAGGCGCTTGAAATGTGTGTACAAATTACATTGAAATATAAAAATTCCTATCCAATAGGACAGTGAATTGGTCATTAGGGCACAAAATAAAATCTTTACTGGTATACGAGTGTAAACAAATTATTTTTTTCTATGGGTATAGGAGGGTATAGAAGATAATATTATTGCCGATGCTTTGACAAGAAAATTGTATCCACAGGCTTCATTGGGTTGGAACCCAATTTTTGTATGTTGTGAGAAATGGTACTGTTTCGAATTTATTTCAACTGAATGAGGACTACTTTTCAAGTGCAATTTGAATAATTATGACATGCCTACACACATGGCACTGTAAATTAAATTCAAAATGGCTTCTAACTACCGACAAGTCGTCTACAATGTAGAATCCAAGTGGAGGTAAAAGAGATACCTGTGCTTACTAAATTCTTTGCTCGCATTATGCCTTTAGACGACACTTGGGCACCTTGAAACTAAAACTGATAACAAATTGCATCCAATGGTAAAATTTGAATTGACTTATCGCCACGTACAATAATAATAGTTTTAATAGTTTAAAGTAATAAAAAATCAGTATTTAAAGTTATATTTACAATAATTCAATCAATCAACCTGTTTGGTATTCAAGTGGTATTAATTGGTATTTAAATGTTTTAAAGTCTGTGGAACTTCGAAATAGAGTCAACTGACTGATCACCTACTTTCGATTCCAATTAACAAGTTGTATTAAGAAGTAATTCCACACCTGTTTTCACTTTTTTGAAAATCAAAATCGAATGGTGTCAACAATGGGTTAATAGATGTTATGGGAAAACATTATTTAATGGACCAATTGACTTCAAATATGAGGAAAGCATGAGAAACTATTAAAGCTGACAGTGTCAGCAAAGGGTTAAGAGAAGCGTGGTTTGTTGGGCCCATTGACGTCAGAGTTGGAAAAAGCACTCAAAATCAGAAATAACTAAAGGCATGATTTTCAGTGTTCGAAAATCAATATCCGACGAGTTAAGAAATTTGTGAGAAGTTTATGCGAATAAACATAACTTAACAGTAGATAAATAATATAATAAATAAATAATATATAATGATATAATAAATAAATAATAAATAGTAAAATATATTTAAATTAAATCATTTAAGATTTCCATTGGATTTGCAGAATCCAATTCTGCTCATAGAGTTGAATTGATTTTTCAAATAATTATTTGAATTTTGAATTAGTTCCAATTCAGATGTATTTAACACAAATTTGTTCATAAATAAAAAAAAAATAAAAAAATTAATTGTTCAAAAATTGTTCGAAAATCAATGCAATTCAATTTTTTGATTAACTTTTAACACACGTAAGTTCAATTGAATTTGATTTAAGGAATTTGAAAAGAATTAACCCTTTACACGGTACAGTTGCATATCTTCAACCAACCGTAAAATTGCCCGCAATTTCGGAAGTAATTATCAAAACGACTCTTTTTTGCTATTTTACAACTATGCAAGGTTCCTTTTTTGAAATACTGGCATTAATAGTGGGAAAAAGTAGCTAAATTTTACTTGACAGCACTTATTTTACCGTTTTTTGCGAAAAGTTGCATGCATTTATTTTAGTGAAACAAAAGTGATTAAAACTTATTAAAAAAAAACACACAAACACTTTGCGAAAAATGCGGAGTAGGACTATGCTACAACAAACGCATGAATTGCTTTAAAAATTTTCATTCAAAAGTAAACATATTAAAATAAAAAAACAAATTTTTGTGCTTTTTGCTTTTTGTGTTTTTAATGTTTTTTAAAAAAAACCTTACAAAATTAAAGTATATTAAAAAATAAAAAAGTACGTGTTTTTTTAAATTTAGGTTTATATCTAAAAAACAACATTTGATGAAAAAATTCGCTGTTGCCGTGTAAACGGTTAAGGTAGGTAATTAAAATTACCTACAGAATGGACAATGACGATTTGATCAACAATACTTCATTGACCCTATTTGACTTTTTTTGGGTTGCCACACTTGTCAGCAAAATTCCTCTAACTCCGAGAGTCCTAGTCTTAAATTTTTAAGAGTGACGCTGTATTGAGTTTATTTATTTTTTGTGCATTTTCGAAGAAAGTCAAATCAGTTACATGATTTAAAAATGCCACCCGTTGGCGAAAGCAGGCACTATTGTGCTCACAGAACTGAACTATTTGTCAATGTAAGAATTTTTAGCTAAATCTAGTCTTAAGTAATTGATTTTTTAATACATAATGTTGAAAAATGTTTCGATTTCTATACATAAACTTAGGTTCAGCTCTTAGAATGGGAATGGGCTAATTCTGTTAATAAGTTTACATACTTAAATATAAGTTTTAGGTATATTAATACTTTTATGGGCTGAAAGATCACTTAGAAAAAAGAATAAATTTTACTATAGTACAACGTTTCGTCAGCAGTTCTTCAATGACCTTTCAGCGCATAGAAGTATCAACATAGACCAAATATTCGGTCATATTATCAAATAAATACATTATTCTATATAAATACGTTATTTATATTACTTATCGTGTGTCTGAATATGTAAAGTTATTGTTTCGGTTTTGTAAATGTTTGTGTTCTGAGGTAAAAAGTGCTCAAAAATAAAAACGAATGAATAAAATTAATTACACACAGTATGATAAATAGAAATATTGGCACCAAGTATGACTGAAATGGAGCTTTTAAAATTTCCAACAAAAATTGCGCGTTATTACCGGAACAAAATCAAATGCGTTTAGAAAAATCAAAGTAAACAAGTAGGATCATCATTTATGTATGTAAATTTGGTTTTTCTAAAAACAAAAAAGGACAACGAACCGACTAGTCATGATGGAAGTACTTGTTGAGCTCGATTAGAAATAGCGAGACATATTATTTCAGGTTATGTTAAATAGAGAGCGAGTGTGTTGTTCAAAAGTTGGTAGCGTGTGTTTCAAAGAAGTAATAATGAACGAAAAAAAAGAAAACAAAGTGAAAATCACATTGGCAGGACACGCAGTTGATGTACACCGGACAGGTAGTTAGAGCGAGAGAGTGATAGATGTATGGAGACGGCGAGAAAGCGCGCCAAGTTTTTGGTTTCTGAATGAAATGAATTGGACAAACGAGCCGACTCACCGTCATAGTCGAGCGGCGCGCCCTGCGATGCGGCCAGCATTTGGTTTTGGATCTCCTCCTCCGAGCTGCTGAACGAGTGCTGCTGCTGCGACGCGTACTGCGCGCCGGCCAGCGTGCGCCGCTGATTGTAGGCGGCCGGGTCCATGGCGTGGTCGCCGCTTATGGTCAGATTGCGCGAGATTGGCGGCGCCTTTTGATAGCCGTGTTGCTGTTGCTGTTGTTGTTGTTGTTGATGTTGCTGGGCCATGGGCGGCGCGGGCAGCTGGGCGCCGGGCTGCGCGTTGTAGGAGTGTTGATGCGGCAGCCGCTGTTGCGGCGGTTGGTGTGCGGCGGCTGCAGCTTGCGCCGGCGGCAACTGATGGTGTGGCTGTGGTGCGCTGCGTTGCTGATGGTGTGGCTGTTGTTGTTTTTGTTGTTGTGGGTGATGTGCTTGCTGCTGGTGGTGCACATACTGCTGCGACTGTTGCTGGTGGTGTGGCTGATGGTGTTGCTGGTGGTAGGACTGTTGTTGTTGTTGTTGCTGATGGTGTTGCTGCTGCTGCTGGTGATGTTGTTTTTGCTGCTGCTGATGATGTTGCTGTTGCTGCTGCTGGTGATGGTGCTGCTGTTGCTGCTGGTGGTGATGTTGTTGTTGTTGTTGTTGCTGCTGCTGCTGCTGACGCTGACTGGGATGCGCCAAGTGTGGATGCTGCCGCATTAGGCCATCAATTTCGCCCTGTAAAAATTAAAGACAATAATTTAGCCACAAATTGCTGTTGTTCGCTAAAATTTTTTTGGCGTTATTTACCCTCCGCACCTGATAAAATCGGGGATCGTCTTCCGGATACATGGCCGAGCGCTGATTGGACGACTGCTGCTGTCCCGACTGCGCGCCATATTGCAGCTGCTGTTGCTGCTGCTGCAGCTGTTGCGGATTCATCGGCTGCATGCGCTGCCGCTGCTGTCCCGGACTCACCACATCGACGCCGCTATCCGATGCCGACATGCGCCGGTTCGTCGGTGCCTCCTGCTGCGAGTACTGGCGACGCAGCACGCTGCCAGTGCGCTGCAGCGGCAGATTCTCCTTCTCGGCAGCGCTGCGCGTGCGCTCCAGCTTCGGCCGCTTGTCGAGCGTGTCGTGCGGATCGACAATTGCCTGCTGCGAAATATCCTGCAATGCAAAATACAGTTAATCAATGTTGCGACACAGTGCAGTGAAGAATGAATGGTCTCTATTCGGCGCCAAAATGTTGCACATTAGTTGAAAAGTGACTTTTTTTAAGTGTTACAGAGTTTCATGGGAAGCTGTCCTTGTTCAAAATAGCATTGCAAATATTTGAACCACCTGAAGTAGTTAGAATATTTGAAGGATAATGCTCTACGTCCTCTAGCATAGGCAATACGACAACGCTGAATGAGCATGCAGATTCACAGGGCATTGTAATTTTGGGCAAATTACACCATGCGACAGCATTTTTCACAACGGGAAAAATCCATATGTTCGTGAAACTAGAGACCAAATATAGTAATACTGCGTACTCAGGTTTTCATTTCTACATCCTTTGTCCTTTTAATGGACTTCAAGGATTTTGAAGGGGATGAAAAATAAAAAAAATATAAAAAATACTTAACCTCGTTAGAATATGGCGATATGTGTATCAAATGAAAGAGGAAAGGCTCAAGAATTTAAATAAAATTATTTATTTATCTATTTGCAAAAAAAGAATATGAAAAAGGTCCTTTGAAAATTTTAATCCTTTATATCCTTGAAACTTTATATAGAATTTTCTTGAAAAGTAAGTATATTAAAACCCCAAATCTTCCTGATCACGTGTCAAAATTTCATGACTCTCACTTTATTAGTTCGAAAGTTATTAAAAAAAAGGCGGAAACTGCAATTCTAATGAAGTACAAAAATTCTTATTTATTTGTGTATCAGTATTTTAAATTAAAAGGATACCAAATCTATGAAGCGAGAATAATGAAATTTCGACACGTGATCAAGGAGATTTGGGTTTTAACATACTTACTTTTCAAGAAAATTCTATATAAATTTTCAAGGATATAAAGGATTACAATTTTCAAAGGACTGTTTCATATCCTTTTTTTACAAATAGATAAAAAATCAATTTTATTTAAATTCTTGAGCCTTTCCTCTTTCATTTGATATACATATCGCCATATTCTAACGAGGTTAATTATATTTTATATTTTTTTTATTTTGTATTCCCTTCAAAATTTTGAAGTTCTTTTGAAAGGACAAAGGATGTAGAAATGAAAAACTGAGTACACAGTATTACTATGTTTGGTCTTTAGTTTCATGCCCATATCGATTTTTTCGGTGTGAAAAATTTTTTTAATTTTTGTCGCACGGTGTTATCGCAGAAACGAACAGACAAGTGTAAAAGGCAGCCGGGTATAGCGCTGTCAGTTTCTTTTGACAGCCAGCGGTGTAATAAAGATACGAAAAGTGAAGGGAAGGTAAAGTGACTAGTAAATCAGTAAAGTAAAAAGTAGAGTTATTCTGGAGCAGTGGCGGATTCAGGGAGTGGTTTTGGGGGTTGAAACCCCCCGAAATATTAGGGTTGACTTTAAAACTATGTACATATAAATTAAAAGAAATACACATAAACATTTATGAATATTAAAAAATTACTTTTTGAAACCCCCCAAAATATTTTTCTAAATCCACCCTTGTTCTGGAAAATTGTAAATAAAGTGACTACGGTGGTAAACTGCGTTAAAGAATTTTAGTGTGTTTTATTTTGGCACAATACAGCAATACGAACTGCGTCTACTTTGGCCAGCAAAGTCAATTTTCTTAATATAATGATTCATAAATTCAGTCAATCGATTGTGAGAGTTTCTTTCAATTAATTTAATTCAATTATTGTAAAGGAAAATAGAAAATATTGAGTAGTGATATATAATGCGTCTATGGAGTATGTTGAAGGGTCGTTTTTGGAATCAATTCAATCCAATCTATATACATAAAATATATGATGGAGTAATAGTCCCTCAGAACATAAGAGTAATTAGATTAAATTACTATGCTTTAGTTATGTATGTTGTAAAAACTTGATCCTGTTTTCCTGTTCCTTAATAAAGAATGAAACACAAAAATGAATCGGCGATGATCGCAAAAGGAATAATTGACACCATCTCCAATGATCCACACCCGAACAAATGTTCGTCTGCCACATTGAACTATGATGCGGAGTAAAGAGGGTAATCAGAGTTTTAAAACATCATCAGACGGTGCTCCGCTGATTCATCAAAATTTTAGCTCAAGTAACGTAATGCATCTATATTGAAAAGAGATTCTATCCAACAAGTGCGATAGCAATAGAAAAGATTCACGTTCATGAAGCAGTGGGAGCAGAATTGAGAGTCATAACCATTAAATGATTTCACAGCGAAGGTTCTATGTGACTAGTTTTTTTAGGACCAAATGAACTGAATAAGTGGATATGAATACCGCTAAGTACTGGCCAATAAAATAGTTTGCTTCTATAATATACATATTGCGAGAGAGATATATAAGTGGTGTTCACTCTTCATAGCATTTTAGGTGTAAAGTTGCAATTTTTGAATTTTCGCAATGTTTTCGAAAGCAGTTGTAGCAACAGATTGCTACGATAGCAACTTTACACCTAAAATGCTATGAAGAGTTAATTCACTATAGTATCCCGAAATTTACGATAGCAATGAAGAAATTCATGTCCATGAAGCAGTGGGAGCAGACATGGGATCCATCACAGATTATTTTACAAATAATGTTCTATGAGACTAGTTTTCCTATGTTGAATTAAATTGGCTAAGGGAATATGAATACCTCTAAGTATTAGAAGTTGAAGCAGTATTGAGAAACAGATAGTATCCAGCAAGTGCCGAGAGGAATGGAAATATGAATTTCCATAAAGCAGTGGGCGCCATGGGACTCATTACCGATGAATGATCCCAAAGATGATCTGACAAAATAGTTGGCAGTGGCTCATTACATAGTACACATTTCAGAAAAGTTTTGAAAGGGAAATAAATTTCTGTTAAAAGGACTGTTGTGGTTGAAAGAGTTGCTGCTGATCATGTTTTCCCCAAGTTTATCCAATATTTTTATATTTATTTTTTAGAAACTATATACCAAATAAATATAACAAAATGGTCAAAGTTATGTTCACTTAAATCGAAATTACATCGTTGACTTTTTGTTTCTTACATGAACGAGTTTGAATTTTTGGCTTAATTTCATAACTACTGAAAGTCTATACAAATTACGAATTAAATATTTTAATGAATTTACAAGTGAATTCAGAGAAAATTACAAAAATTTTACTGTTATCCCCAAAATAATTTCCCATAATTTGCAGCAATGTCAGGGAAAGTTCGTGTTCTAATTGAAGTCTACGAATTGGGCGCATTTGATCAAAACCCTGTTTCTCCAATAACGGTTAAACAAAATCAAAAAGTGATAATTTTGTATTTTTCCATAAATATTAAATAATTTTTCTCCAAAATTTATTTAACCCGTTTTAAGCTAACATTGTTTAAAAGTAAACTAGCTCTAGAACTCTAACAAAGAGGCGTGGTGATCATTCATGATTTAAATCACAAAAAGTATCATAATATCGAGACACAGGGTGAAATTCGGGGTCGAAAGGGTTAAATATTTTAGTTATTTTCGCATCCCTTAATTAAAATTCCTGCTAGCGAAAGGCTAATAATTCACCCTGGCAAACTTCAATTCACTAACGTCACCAACACAAAGCAAATCAAAGGCTTTGTTGAGGCCTCATGCTTCCAAGTGGAGTGAATATGGAGAAACAAATTCTAAAACAGATAGCAAAAAAATTCTTAGCTCATATTTCTTGAACTCTTTAGAGCCTCCAACAGCAACGAGCTCGTTTGACATAAAACTTCCCTCGAGTAAATTTAAGTGAGTTCCAGAGAGAGTTTTGATTGTGGAAGGTGATATTCATGCGTTAAAGTTTTCAGTGACTTGTGCTTCATCCAAAGCCAATCATATAAAGGAATTTTTATGTTTTAATTTCCTCATTTTGTTTATGATTTCATGCAACATTTCGTGCGGAACGAGTCATCCTTTTAAATTTGTATTCGTATAAACTGAACTTACACTGCTACCATCGGGCTCAATGCGCCGTATGAAACCATCCTGTTGTCCTGTCGTTTTGTTTATCCATTGTCCAGTCTTTGAGAGTAACTCCTGCTTTTTACGGCACAGTATGCAAACCCAGATAACCTGAAAAAGAGAGAAAATTCGTTGAGATTAGTTGTTAGGCTTAAAAGTTGCAAAGCTTTTAAAAGTGTGATAAATAGATCGATTAAGGCTTTTGTCATCAATAGATGGTTTGCTTTGGCATCAAAAGTATTTTGTTTATTTTGTTTTAGATTAGAACCTTCTACTGTCTAGACTCATGTGGTCTCGAGTCTTTCAGTATCATGAAATGGTATAAAATATTAACCATTGCCAGATGTTTTCGATAGATCAATGAGCGATTAAATATGCTGAGGCTTGAATTTTTTTATATCTGCGAGTTATTCTATATAATATATACAAACGATTTATAATTATCTTCCACCAATAACATTTTGAAATAATCTCAAGTAAATTTCGATAACTATTTGGAACTTGAATGTTCTCGCTGTTGTATGACGGATGTAGTTTTCTTTGCGTCTTTCGGTACGGTCAACTTTATCGTGTACTCTATCATTAGACTTGAAAGACAGTTATATGTCCAGTTATGTATCGCATATATATTACTGAGGATTTATTCAAGTTCCATTATATTATCGCAAACTATTTCGTCGCCTCAGAAAACAAATGTCGTATGTCTTACTAGGCTCAATGGAACATACGACATTCGTTTTCTGAGGCGACGATTTGCTAAAGTCAGCAAATTGTTCTTACGCCAAGATAAATTAGACAAAAATAGATAATAAACTAAATCTGCAAAATAGTTATTCGAGCTTTATGGGCGCCCCATGGGGGTCGTTCTCACCAGTACATACAAAGCCAATTAGATTCTGTTTCATGCTAATGTGAAAATATTTATTTTTAGTGGCGTTTATGTTTGCGCAGTCATAAATTACCGACCGGGCCTACGCAAATTCTACACATTTTGGCGAACAATGTGCACGCTGTGCGGCGCGTGAGTGACTTCAGTGCACATGCACTTCACATCCTTTGCTCACTCCCTACTTTAATTTTTTTTAGCAAGTATGTGTCACATAAATTCGTTTGTTGCAAGTTCAGTGACACCGTTTGAAGTTGCCAACACAAATTGGCTTTGGCACTTTACTCAATCTGCCGCCACCCCCCTTCGCCGAGTTCAGGAAGCATAAAAAAGCAATGTGCGCTCTTCAAACAAACAACAATTAAAATTCCTAATTGAATCGAGAATGTCGTGTGAACGTTTCGCGTCGCTTGAACTTGTGCCAATAATTTGTTTCCGCTGACCGGAGCCAAAGTACGCCGCGCTGACATTTGCCGAAAAGTGCAGTCGCCATTTTAAATTTCAATTGCCGACAAGTGAAGCGACTGCGCCCCACATTTGGCAGCAGCAGCTCGCTAAAAATATCAAGGATATTTTTTGGGCGATAAAGCGAATGGCGCATAAATTTGAATTCATTCACGCGCACACACAACTAAATGGCTTATCTGGATGACTGCGACAGTCGCCGGTCGCCTCTTCGCGGAATTCGCGGCGGCATGCGAACTTCACTTGACCCAAATACGCAGCATTACGCGGTGCCAAAACATTATCACACACACACACACATACACACATACGCATACGCGCAATTTTGAACCCATT
Organism: Melieria picta; assembly: GCA_964056695.1. Lineage (NCBI taxonomy): Eukaryota > Metazoa > Arthropoda > Insecta > Diptera > Ulidiidae > Melieria > Melieria picta. The sequence continues at coordinate 89,330,528 of OZ057398.1, read as the reverse complement.
CATCTTCGACTAATGGCAGGATGCCGCGTGTTGTCTGATGTCGCGCTGACCCACATCCGACCGACTCAAAGTAAGTTTTCATAAAATTGTTGGCTTGCCAAGCTGAGCGTCTTTCACACGCAGCAAAAGCCACACACAAAGCCCGCCGCGAGCTGCGAGTTGGGAGAGGCTGACAGACGCGGAAGCGCTACCAGCGTCAAAGTTGGATTTTAAGCGGCACTGAAACTGCTTCGGGGCTGTGTTTTACTCCTTTCGCTGAATGCGTTGACAGCCGGAGGTCACATCCTTTGACGTGTGATGGGTAATGGAAAAAGGGAAAATGCGTTTGCCAAGAACAATGCGCCGCATATGTTTAGACTTCATCTGAACTTTCTACAGGAGGACCTTTTCGTGAACTTTTGCGTAGTACTGCGATTTAAATGGACCACATGGCAACCATGTGAATATTTATTAAAGGACTATATGCTTTGTAATGAAGCGGGAGAAACAAAAAAAGACATCTGGTATAACTGCTGACTTTTTAGGACAAGGCTTCAATATTAAAGGAATACGTTCAGAATACCGCAAGCATAAACAAATCCATTGGAAAGTAGCTTCATATCTTCTGAATTTAAAGTCTAAGTACAGCGTCCAAATATCAACCATGTGGATGGTACTGAAAAAGTAAAACTCCTCATGTGTGTAAAATTCTTAGACAATGCGTTCCCAACAGCACAAAATTTAGAGGGAAGATCCGAATGAAGTAGCCTCATATCTTCTGAAGCTGAAGTGTACAGAGAATCGATAACACCGTGCGACAGAATTTTTCACACCGAAAAAACTCCATATTGGCGTGAAACTAGAGACCGAATATAGTAATACTGCGTACTCAGTTTTTCATTTCTACATCCTTTGTCTTTTTAAAAGGACTTCAAAATTTTGCAGGGGATAAAAATAAAAAAAATATAAAAAATACTTAACCTCGTCAGAATATGGCGATATGTATATCAAATGAAAGAGAAAAGGCTCAAGAATTTAAATAAAATTGATATTTTTTTCCTATTTGTAAAAAAGGATATGAAAAAGGTCCTTTGAAAATTTTAATCCTTTATATCCTTGAAAATTTATATAGAATTTTCTTGAAAAGTAAGTATGTTAAAACCCAAAATCTCCTTGGTCACGTATCAAAATTTCATTACTCTCATTTTATTGGTTCGAAAGTTATTAAAAAAAAAGGCGGAAGGTGCAATTCTAATGAAGTACAAAAATTCTAATTTATTTGAGTATCAGTATTTTAAATAATTAAAAGATACAAAATCAATGAATCGAAAATAATTAAATTTTGACACGAGATCAAGGATATTTAACTAACCTAACCTAATCATTATATCACGCGTAATTTTTGTTGGATTTCTGTGACTATTAAATGATTTTTCCAGAATACGCGTCCTTTGAACTTGTTAATCAATTTGTCTTTCTTGGCACCGCCATAAGCAACAGAAATGATGTCAGCTTGGAAATAAAGCTGAGGATTGCTCGTACCAATTGGTTCTACTATGGTCTCGGTAAGTCATTGAGTGGCAGAAACCTCTTTTGACCGACAAAACTTGCATAGGACGCTAATTCTACCTTTCTGGCGCAGAAGCATGGACTCTATCGTGAAACGACTTAGTGGCTCTTGAGAGAGGTTCGTGTTCGAGAGTAAGGTACTTCGCAAAATCTTCGGTCCTGTTCGTATTGGCGACGACTATTGTATATGAACCAACCAGTGGCGCACACAGAATTTCATTTGGAGGGGATGTGGGGAGTTCGCGTTCAAGTTTTCAGCTCAATCCATTTGAAACCATATTTTGCGCTAGGAATTTTTGTATTTGGGGGCGGGGTTTGAACCCCAAAACCCACTATGCGCCATTGGAACCAACAACGAGCTATATGAGCTGTTTAACCCTCTTTAATCAACATCCACCGGCTACGCTTGCTTGGTTATGTTTGCCGAATGGACAGTGAAGCTTCGGCGAAAAATGTGTTCGATGCGGTAGTGGTTGTCAACAGCGAAGAGAAAGAGCGTGTCTCCGGTTCAAGAACCATCATATCTTGGTGTGACCAGCTGGAGAACACGCACTCAAAGCAAAGGCGCTTAAAGAGAACTTTTGCGGCAAGCCGTAACCCGGTGAAAGGTTCTTATGGCCAGTTAAGTAAGTAAGTGTCCCAGAATGTACATTCTTCAGAGCCAGAAACTCTCATACAAAGTGCGCGGCTGTCTCACTATCTTCCGGGCATAGTCTACAGATAACACCAACGTTTAACAAGGTTGAAGCATGACAGGCATCTTCTGAAGTTACTCTGTCCCATTATCAATGCGGTCATCCATCTAAAATATTTCCGATTCTCGCGGATTTGCTGTGCATTGGAATTTTTAGGGCTGCCCTAGACTGTCATCTGCAACAGTGTCCAGTCATTCAGGTCATTCAATTGTAAACCAGACCCTAAACACTTTCATTGCTCAGTCCAATAATTGGCTCGGTTCACAAAAGTCTTTTGGTCGGATCACTTCTTAGTTAAATGTCCTCCTAACCACATCAGAGTTACCCTGTTACCTTGAGCGCTTTTGTTGAGTTTTTGGACACATTTAAGTCCAAGTACAGTTTAAAGGTTATTATTAGCTTGCGTTGACGTTTTTAATGTATTTAAGCCTTTAAAACTTTGAATTAAAACTCGTTCAAACAAAAAGATGCTGCTGGTATTGCAGATCAGAACTGATATTCACCTTTAATCAGGGTTGCCATATAAGAGTAATTTAAAAAAATGAGAATATGGCGTTTATTTCTAAAACAAAGATACCTGAGTAGTTTTGAGCACATTTTTTTGATCAATCTTTTTTGTTCTTTGGCTGAAATTATGTATGAACAGCCCACGAATGATATTTTACACTGAAAGACTGCAAGTTTTCCGTACCTACAAAGACTACATATTATATCCGCTGATATCTCGAAAGGACACATCAGCCATTAGCCAAATAATTGTAATTGTAGAACCATAATTGTAGAACTAATTGTAGAACCCGATAAAAACATAAAAGTCATCAAAACAAAAGTTGAAGAAATACCAAAGAAAATACAGATATTTAAAAATGTAAAACCGTCAAAATTACTGCAATGGCCTTTCTAATGTTAACAAATATTAGGACTGAGAAAAATAATAATTGTGAATTTAGTTTCTAACGTGCTTTGGACAATTTCTCACAAGTTTTCAAACTCTGCATTCATTTTGTTAGAAATGTTTTTCTATTTTTTGCAAAAACAATTAACCCATTTCCTCCCGATATTAGGAGGAGATGAAAAAAGACAGGGAAAATAAATTTGAGCAAGATTGATGATGGCATTTGCCCGTATTTGCAGATTAAAATTTGAATTTTTAACACTTTCGCGCCCCCTGTTTCCATCTGAACAGATTTAAACGTATTTTATTGTAATACAAAAGTAGTACATTCGTCTTTCTAATCATAGTGTTTGGGATTGGCCCAAGTCTTTCTTTTCAGTACTTTTAAAAAATTTCAAAAAGTCTAAATGGGAGGTTTCTTTCAATGACCTTTAATAGGGAAGGTGTGGCATGACAAAAAAAAATTTTAAAAAAATTTAAAAAAATTATAATAAAAAAAAATTTGTAAAAAATATTTTAAATATTAAAAAAATATTTTAAATATTAAAAAAGAATATTTTAAATATTAAAAAAAAATTTTTTTTAATATTTTAAATATTTTTTTTTTAATATTTAAAATTTTTTAATTTAAAAAAAAAATTTTTTTTTAAATATTAACAAATTTTTTTTTTTTAATTTTATTACAAAGCCATTAGATCTAAGTATAATACAAAAAGCATAAACTTTAAATTGCACAGGTTTATCATAGTTAAACAATTTGCAAACATTACTAATTCCTATGGTTCGCTAATGAATCAAAAGTACGAAATGGGTTAATTTCAATTCATTCTTCATTATCTAAAGTATTGCATTGTGTTAATGCTATGGCAGATTTTTCGCTACTTGAAGTACACAGGGTCTGTTAGAGTTAGCCGTCTTTTAAAATTTTCAGTAACCCACAAAAAATGTGGAAATTTCACATTTTACACAAACTCGCATTTGACGCAACCAGCTGCAACACGCGCCGCCAGCAGCAGTGTCCTTGGTCTATTGGCTGAATGACTGTGCTGACTGTTGGCTGTTGGCTGCTGGCTGCCGGTTGCCGTTGCCTTTGGTTGACCTCAGATTTTTGGATTTGCAATTGAGCGATAGATACGCCAAGCTCAGAGTTTTCAAGCAGCCACTTTGCCATTCGATTGGCAGTGGCCGTGGCTGTCTTTGTCTCTGCGGCAGCGGCTGCGTGGCAGTTCCAGTCTTTTTGGCGTCGACATTTTTCGCCTTCCACGCTTTTTGTATTTGAAGCGGTCGTTTTTTTTTGTTGATAGGTGCAGCCAGTGGCGTAGCCAGAACTTTGCCATGAGGGATATATTATTGTTACGTTTTAATTCATAAATATTTATTGAATTTCAAAAAACAAAAGGTTTTGCAACAGCAAAAAAGGTTCAAGTTTACTGGGGTTTTAACACTTAGAAAACCCTGCATTGGCTACGCACTCAGTCAATCGCACTCAGCCAGTGGCTGACGGCCGTCGTGGCGTTTCGCTGGCTGCTGTATAATTTATATTACGTATTATTTTCCCCTACACCGAATCCACCCATCTCAGCTTTTCGGCATGCGGGCTTAGGGCATTTGATTTATAAAGTTCGTGTGTGTGCTACAATGCGACGATTTGGGATTTCGGCGCTGACAGCGACTACGCAATAAATGGCTATAAATATTCTCGCATAAACAACCAAAAGGCCGTCCAAGGTCGCGCAGCAATTGGCCCGGCGAATGTGTTCGTCGCTTTCGACAAGCATCAAACCGGCTCACTTAACACTCGCCACTTAATTGTTATTGTTTTGAGAAAGTTTACATTTTCTAATGGAGCGCTCAAGTGGCTCTAAGCTGGCTGCAGCCTTTTCCACTTTTCACTTTGCTGCTCTGCAAAAATTACAAAACTGCATTTGGAGCGTCAACTTTGGCGAACTGTCGCCCGAACATGTGCGGCTTAGGCACGTGCGAGTGCGGCCTGTCACTCACTCACTCGCTCGCTCACTCACCTTGTTGCTGCGCAGCGTCACTTTGCCGCCGCAGCGCGCACAGCACCGAATGTCGCAGTAGTGGCAAATGTGTCCGACTCCATCCGCGAATTTCGTCTTAAGGCATATGTGACAGGTCGCGTCCAGCTCGACGCCGGCTTTCTTCTGCTGCTCGGAGCGCTGACGTATTTGCATTTCCAGCGACACAACCTCGTCTTGCTTGCGCCTGAAAAATGTCGAAAGAGAGAGAGAAACGTGAGCAATAAGCTGGCAACAAAAACATTTCACATATTTCGTGAAGCAATTTTTGGCAGTCAAAGTTTTTTTTTGCAGTAAGTGAAAAGTTCTCGAGACGTGAATATTCCTTTCAGCTGTCATGTTAACTCTATATGAACATGGTTTGGCTTCAGATGGCAACAATCGGCTCACTGGTGGATGCGGATTTGCCAGAGTGTATTAAAATTTCCACCTACTGCCCAACAATAAAGCGCTGTGATAATGCAAGTCTAGGACTACAGGACTTTTCGACTGGATGGAAGAATCATCAAATAAGACATCACAATAAGACAGACACTTCGTATGATGGACTTGATTACAAATGCAGTATAGGAAACTGCATTAACTTTAGACTATAAAAGATGGGCATATCTCACAACGGGCGTCACACAGTGTTGCGAGTTCATATAGCGGAGTGACAAAAATAGAAGGAGTGGTCGTACATAAATGAAATTCGGTATACAGTTATTGCATGAGTAAAGAACTTATTATGCAAAATTTCAATGAAATCGGACCAAAACTTCGACCACCTCCAATACGGATTTGAAAAAACTTCATATTAACAATGAAAATTATCTTAGTTCATAAAAGCTACATTCAAAATATTGTATATGTGTATATAGAAATGTGTATATAGATAAAATGCGCTTGATTAAAAATAAAATCTCGATAAATTGCTGCACAGCTGCTCAGAAGTTGCTCTTAGAGGGTTAACATCTTAGACTGACCCCCACTAATTTTTGCTCCTGAATATTTCTTTCAAACATACCTACCCCCTATCACCAACCTTTAATGAGGCTCTCATACAAAATCATCGTTTTTAGAATGTGGGCTCCCGCTGCTCTCAAGTTGGCCCCAGACGTACCATATGTAAGACTGACCCCCATTTATTTTATCTTCCGAATGTTTTCTCACATCTAACCGCTATATCCAACTCTTAAGGTAGCTGCCATACCAAACTAGTAATTTTCAATGGAACTGACTTCACACTTGTAAATGTAGTAAAGTAAGCGAGGAAACATCGTATCTGGGAAAGTACTGAACTGATTTGATTGATTTATTCAGCAATCGTCAACAGTCCTGGGTGCAAAAAATACAAAACTAATTAAAGTTCAAAAATTCACCATCAGAGGGCGTCTCCCATATAAGTGAAGTAGTTAGGTTGTCAACTTTTGGGTCTGTACGACAAAAAATCAAAGTGTACTGTCGAAACTCCATTAACCCCTCTATTTCAAGAGATAAAAAGTGTTTTTTTTTAAATCACCATTAAAGTTTTAACTCAGTTTTTATTCACTTGTTTTCTTTGTTTCATTTTCTTCATAACGGTACTGCTCAGTGGTGAGAAGAATCAGCGAAATTTTGGTCTTGCCAGACCTAACTGGTATTAAACTTAAGACAACAGTTAGTTTTAGGTACCCGCTCATAATTGGTTTTTAAAAATTGAACCTCAAAGTGAAAGCAGAAATGTGCTGTTTGTACACAATTTTTTTTCAACGCTGTGAGAGCTGTACTTTAAGAACTCATAACTTCTATGTTATCCAATATTTTTTGATAAACCTTCGGATTTCTCTTAATTGAAATATTTCCAACAAAACCTCATACTCAGATTTTTGTGGTTATAACATTGCATTTTGGCATTTTTGTCACTACTCGCAACACTGTGCGCCGCCCCGATGAAAAGTTTAGTAGCTACAACACCTACGGCTCAAAGATGTACAGTGAAACTGAAGTTGTTCTCTATTCAGGCTGTACAGTCACCATTGGAAAAGCAGCCAGGCTTAAGAAGAAAATTTGATCCTAGCAACGCAGTAAGCAGTCAATCAGCATCCTCGATATCATAGCGTGAGTGCATTAGTCTATCATCCCAAAGGTCGTAGGTTCCACTCCTACATGGTGCGTGGTCCCGCACTCTTTCAACTTATCCTGTGTTCTCAATATTCCCTAGCCCAACAACATACCCCAGTTCAAAAAATTCCGACCCTCAGATGATCCTTTCAAACTCACTGCCACGCAATATTACGCGCAATCATGCACTGTGTGGCTGTAAAAAGAAAACAAATACTTATACAGCTACAAGGTGCAACATCAACGCCTGTAAAGGGAAGCGGCATTAACGAAAACAGAGCATCAAACCGATCTTAGTGAAGTTCCCAACCATCCTCCGGCGGTAGATGGCAGCTCCATCACTCAGGACTACCTGCGGCAGGCCAATCACCTACCCTGGTAGAACACCTACCCTGGTAGAAAAACACAACCAACACAAGGCAATGTCTTGTGGAGGCCCTATGCTCCCGAGAGGAGTGAACAAGAAAAAAAAAACAGCCAATCAACACAGCCTCTGAAGGTTTTAGTATTCACAGAAGTAAAAAATGAAGATTGTAAGGAAATGTCGTACTTAGCTGATTTACATTAAACGTCGAAAGTCTCCCTATCTGCTGGGTTGAAAGAGGTGATGGGAAGCCATCGAGTCTTGAAAATTGACAGACGCAGCAACCATTATTGACAACCTCCTCTTTGTAATCTATCTATGATATATATTTTTTTACTTAATTTTGTCTATGAACAAAAATTCTTACAGATTATAACAATATTAGCAGTGTCCTTACATACAAAGACGCTATGTATAAACTGAGGTAAAAGCCTTTGCGAAAATTGTTTCCTAATTAATGAAGTACGAGGTTGAGTGACTCTAGGAATACAGGTTTAGGAAGCACAAAATCAAGGTCTGATCACCCAAACAGTTCATTGAGCTCTATCAAAGCCCTAGAAAGAGCATTCAGCATGTAATTTGTCCTCACGAAGTCAACATAAAATGGCACAGGGTTTTGATGGAATTTCAACGACGAGTTAAAGAAGATCCCGCCCAGAAGATCCAGTACAATTTATAGAACCATTAATAATATCAAAACCGAAAGAAAGTAATAGAATACTTGTCCTGTTGTGAAGGGATTTTAAATTAATGAGCTTAAGCTGTATAGGAGGGTATAGGATCCCCCAAACGAAGTGATGGCAGGGCGAAACGAAGAAAGACTTTCTGGAAGCGTTCAATGTGATTAATGTAACACACATGAAAAAGCTTCCAAATGAAGGACGCATATTCGAGTTTTAAGCGGACAAAAGAGGTATATAGGTGCAACTTGAGTGTATATGGGTTGGAAAATTCGGAGCACAGCATAGACCTTAGAAAGAGTGGAAGTAATGCGGCAGGAAAACGAAAACTTAGGACTAAGAAACTTAGGATCAACTCCAACTCATTGGTTTCGGATAGAGTCCGACCGATTAATCGGCATCGGCTAGTATCGGCCAATAAAATTGGTATCGGCATCGGCTAGTATCGGCATCGGCCAACAAAATAGGTATCGGAATCGGTATTGGCCTTTTTTGGGCGATGTCACATCGGCCGTTTCTGGTCGATGATGCCATCGGCCTATTTTTCTGCTTTAATTTTTTTTTTTTCATTTTTTGTACCAACGGGTTCTTATACCCCTTTTCAGTAATGTATTTTTAGATACTGTTTAATATAAATGTTTCCTAGAAATGTTTTTTTTTAAACTAGGTACTCTTAAAAACACAGATTTTCTCGAAATGTCTATGCATTTCGTCTCTTAATGTGGATATCAAAAGAAGGAGCATTTAATTTTTCAATGTTATCTTTCTTTTTTAATTGGAAGCATTTTTTTAACAGGCCTTTTATTTTTTCCAAATTTGTTTTCTGACTTCTTCCCTCTGCATCTGTACAACGGGTCGCAATTTGAGAGTACACATTTTAATATAAAAATCGTAATTTTAAGTTGAATAAAAAACTGAATTTGTATGCAATATTTACGCCACTATTTTTGTTTCTCTCTCAGTGGATAAATGTGATATATTATTTTTTTTAATAAGTACATGTTAATGTATTAGAATTCTGAATTCTCTTGTTATTTTATTTAGTTTTTAATTATTTCTTTTCTCGTTGTTTTGTTATATTGTAAAGAATATTACAAGCAATATGTAATAGTTCCTTTTGTTATTTTATAAAATAGACTGTGTTTTTGATTGAATTCATTCGTGTTATTTTTTCTATGTAATCGGCATCGGCATCGGCCAAACTTGCCTTTCCGGCCGATTAATCGGCATCGGCATCGGCCAAAAAATTTGGTATCGGTCGGACTCTAGTTTCGGAAACCAATTTTTAAACTGCGAACTTTTTAAAACTACCTGGGTTTGTCACTAAAAAAGTCACTAGAAAACTTATGTCTGGCCCTGGCGAGGAGAAAACTCAAAACCTGGGTTCTTTGTTACATTCTAGCCTTCTTACTATAAACATCGGATAAAATAGCAAAGCTTATATTGAAATCATCGTAGTTCCAGCACCACAATGGGAGATCTTTTTGTACTCAAGTTAGTTTTGTTCTGAAGAAGACTGCCACTCCAAACTAACCTAACCCTACCTAACTTTTCGCTACAACTTTTCATTTTGCTATCCATGTCATCCTAAGTCGCATTTGTTTGTTAGTTGATCGAATCCGACTTCACCACGCCCACTTGTCATACGAAATAAAATTCCCTCTACTCACCGCACAATCTCGTTCTGCTTCTCCTCCTCCTGTTTCTGGCGCATGAGCACATTCTCGATCTGCATGCGCTCGTGCGGCGTCAAATGGGACAAGTCGGGCATTTCATCCATTTTTGCCGGTTGCCCACTAAATAACGGCTCAGCGCGTCTCGTCGTCTAGCGTCGAGCGATCTGAAGTGAATCGAATCTGTTGCAGTGCGTTGCAACAAGGTTTCACTCAGCTAAACTTTTGTTTGTTTAGTTTAATTTTAATTGTCGTTTTGTTTTTGGTTTTTAGTTGTAATTTGCTTAAAGCTTAAAGTTCGTTAAGGCTTTGAAACTTTTAGAAAAAAAAACTTCATGTAGAAATGATTTCGTTGATACGTTTTATGTGCCTTCGGTATTCAAAGCTACAAGGAAATGTTTAGCTTTCCTTTGTTAAATTTTTATATTTGATTTAACTTGTTGTTGTTTTTGTTATTGTTAGTATTTTGCTTTATGCGTTTATTTTATTTTAATATTTATTTGTGTAAAGTGAATTTTAGTTGAAAATTAGTGGCGACTTGTGGAGCTGCCAGCCGTTCGCTTCTTGGTTGCTGCTTTTCTTCTTCGCTTTTAACTTGTAAACTTTTCTTTAGCTGTAATGCGATTTTTTGTTGTTGTTGTTGTATTTTTAGTATTTAAATTTGATTTATATTACGACTAGAACGTTAAAGCTTTGCAGTGTTTGTTTTTTAGTTTTAGTTTTAGTTTTGTTCTTGTTGTTGCTGTTGTTGTTGTTGTTGTGTGTGTGTGTGAAGTTTCTCTTCCGCTGCTCCTAGTTGGGCAAACTGCCTGCAACTTTGCGGTTGCTGTTGTTACTTTTTTGTTCTTGTTCTTTTTTGTTGTTGTTTTTGTTGTAGATTCGTTTAGTGAATCGATTGGTTAGCTCTGCTCTGCTCGATCTCTGAGCGTTTCTACATTTGCAGCACCATCATTCATTCGGTAGTAATCACAGTCCAATGCAATGTTGTTGTTGTTGTTTTTATTGTTATTGTAGTTGTTTTTGTTGAATTGCAACTGCATCTGTGGCCGCAATTTGCTTCAAAACTTGTTCGCTTTCGAATGCTACGTTTTTGTATCGATTGTTGTTTTTGTTGTAGTTGCTGTTTTATCTGTTGTTGTTGTTGTTGTTGCTGCTGATGTTGTTTGTTTTTGCAGCAATTCGTTGAATTATGTCCTTTATTAATTAATTTGGCGCAAATCCACAACATCGTTTTGCAAATTGTATAGTGACCCGTTTTTTGCTGTTGTTGTTGTTGTTGTTTTAGCTGTTTGAGGCTTTGTGTGTGTGTGTCTCCGTGTGGCAATGCGTGTATACGATTTATGTCTGATTTTTTTTATCGACGACAACAACAATCTAACTTCATTTGTTCGCGTTTATTTGTTGTTTTAATTTGGTTAGTTTCGTTTACACGGTTATTGTTGTTGTTCATTTCTGCATACATTGTCGATTGACAATGTGCCGCCGATTTTTGCATAGACACCATACATATAGACGCGTGTGTGTGATTGTGTTTGTGTTGAGTTTTCTGCTCCCGTTCGGTTGACTTTTTATCAGCTGTGGCACCTCTCATGTAAATTGTTGCAGTCTGCGCTGAAAGCAAACAAGGAAAGAAATGACAGAGTTAGCATCCAATGCAAGTTCAGTGTTTTATGTGTTTATAAATACATCTTTTTTATAGTTTTTATATATTATATAGTTTTACATAGTACAACAAAAAGCATTTTTCAAACACTGCAACAGTGCTGTCGGCAGTGGAGCACAAAGGGGGAGGGACAAAAATTGCTGCAAAATATGGTTTGGGCTCAAAAGTTGCATCGCCCCCATCAAAATAAAATCCTGTGTAAGCCACTGGCTTGCAGTATGCAGATAATTTAATGTGTGGTCTCTAACATCAGAAAAAGGAAGAACGGCCTTGGTGGTAAACAAGCTATATAGTATATATGTATAATGTATATACATAGGTAAAGGGTAGATGTAACTATAACGATATAAAATTAATATAGAAATTTCTTATAGCTTTTCCTCAGGTCGATGTGTTCCTCGGATCGCTCACTCAGAATGTCCATTTTGGCGTTCGATGTGTGGCACGAAGCACCGTTCTGCTAAAACCACATCTAATGCTCGTTCATATTTTTTAATTTGGACCAAAGCAAATCGGTTATAATAGATCTGTAGTGCTCGACGTTGCACTATGGCCCGGTTTGCCATTTTTCGTTGCAAAAATCATAACTTCTGAACCAATAAAGATATTTAAAAAATTTAAACCAGGGACCGTAAAAATTATGAGCTAAATATAAAAATCAAAATTTAAAACTTATTTTTCGATTTTTATTTTCCGCTCACCGAATAATAATTATTTTTTGATTTTTTTTTTCGATCAGAAAATAAAAATTATTTGTTGAGTTTTATTTTTTTGGGGAAAAATAAAAATAATGCGGTGAGTTTTATTTTTCACTTGCAGAATGAGAATTATTTTTCAGTTTTATTTTTTCAACACAAAATAAAAATTACGGGACGAGTTTTTGTTTTTGATTCAAAAATAAGCCTCATGTGGTAAGTTCAATTTTTCAAATTATATTCTGAAAATTATTTTCTGAGTAATACTTTTCGCTCATGAAATATAAATTCTACTATGAATTATAAACTTTTTCTTTAAAGGAATGAATGCAAAAATGCGATTTTTCCCGATACCCACCCAATGTTATGAATGTGTGTACTCTAGATCTCGCTCTAAAGTTCTGTACTGGTTACATTATTCTTTACGGAAAAAAGAGCGCCGCTTTAGGCTTATGGTCGCGTGTAGCTGAGCCACGGCGGCCACGTTATCTTACAGCCCATTTTAGAAGAAATGTGAGCAAAAAAAATTCAAAGCAGTAGCTGCTACCCAGTCTTTCCAGTCCTTTCACCAACGCTATAACTATTGGTGGCAAGAAAATTCCTCGCGTGGAAAGCAGTGATAATGCATTGCAGCGGCTCATTTGCAGTAAGCGTATTAGAATAAACAGAATCAAATCGTCGGCCGATTTTTACGCACCGAACGTACGCTCTCAAAATTAAAACATAACATTGGGTGGTTATCGGGAAAAATCGCATTTTTTCATTCATTCCTTTAAAGAAAAAGTTTATAATTCATAGTAGAATTTATATTTCATGAGCGAAAAGTATTACTCAGAAAATAATTTTCAGAATATAATTTGAAAAATTGAACTTACCACATGAGGCTTATTTTTGAATCAAAAACAAAAACTCGTCCCGTAATTTTTATTTTGTGTTGAAAAAATAAAACTGAAAAATAATTCTCATTCTGCAAGTGAAAAATAAAACTCACCGCATAATTTTTATTTTTCCCCAAAAAAATAAAACTCAACAAATAATTTTTATTTTCTGATCGAAAAAAAAAAATCAAAAAATAATTATTATTCGGTGAGCGGAAAATAAAAATCGAGAATTTTTTTTTTATTGCTTTTTTGATAACTGCTTTCAAAACCAATCACTTTATTGCACTACATGATATATCTGGAATGCTTCCTTCATCTTGATTTTTTTGATTAAAAATATTGCGATAATAATTATTTACGGTCCCTGATTTAAACTGCATCTGAAAGTGTAATATCTAAGCTTTAAAATGGGCAAAAAACAGGGTACCACAGTAACAGGGGGCTTTAAAATTCGTTGCCAAAGTTAAGATTTAGTAAAACTTCATACTACAATGAAATTACTTATTTGTTTGCATTAAAAAATTATTTTTTTTATATATTTTTTCTAATAAATTAATATAATTTATTGATTCATATGTAATTTAAAAAAAAAAAAAAATTTTTTTTGAAAGTTAGATTTTTTCAAAATCGCTATCTACGCTGGAAGGAATGTCTAATAATGAAATCATTTCTAAGCTATAAGTATCTGTAAGTTCTTTTTGTGATCTTACAGATCTCAAAGATGAAATAACTGGATCAGAAGAGACTGCTAACATATTGAAAAGGTCTTCATTTTGTCTAGTTCGTGATATTTTGCAAGTGTTCATACATCTATACCTTTTGAATTTATTATTTTTGCATTCTTGAGCTTCTTCAGACAATTTCCCTATTGGTAAGCACTGGTATTCTATTAAATCCTTTCCATGTGCTAAAATTGTATGTACCGTAAGAGAAAATTTCTTCTCTGATTAACTCAATCTAGGCTGCAATCGAGACTGCTAAGTTTCAGTAAAGAAATAGACTGCGCTTGAACTAGATTTAAATTATATGAGCGGTGCCACGCCCCCTTACTCAATACCCGCACCTCTCGCTCTTTCGAAAGATATGAATAAATGGTAGGTTCGTACTTAATTTCATTGCTGTGCGACTTATAGTTCAGCGGAATATTTTGGTCACAAAAATGTGCCACGCCCCTTGTCCAACGCCCATCAAATCTTACCAGTAGAATGACTCATCTATGGGACGACACAATACTAAATTTCAATGCTGTGCACCTTACAATTTCGAAGATATTCATTTATAAAGATTTGGCTTTTATGGGCGGTGCCACACCCCACTGTCCAATACCCGCCCCATTCCCTCTGTCGAAGGACATGACTAAATAGTAAGTTCGTAGTGAATTTAATTGATGTGTGACTTATGGTTCCAACGTTATCGTCTGAAAATTTTCAGAATTCACGGTCAAAAATGAGAGGGATTTTCCGACTTTTCCAATAGATTTTCCGGAATTTCCTTTTCGCACAAACCTGAACTGACTCAAGACGAATCCAACAAAGAAAACTTCATTGAAATCGGCCAGTCCGTTTGAGCGTGATTAGATATATAGATTTAGATAGATGCCAGCAACACAAAATGGGTTGTCGACCGTACTAAATGTGCGCGATTTTTCGTATACTTGCGTGTTTTTCGACCCGAGGTTGCTTCACTTTTATTGCTCTGGAAAGTAAAGTTGCAAAAAGTTGCAGCTGAGTTTTGGAAGTTAGGTAAATAATTGAATAGCAAATAACCTCCCTCAATTTCGCGGAGGTCATTTTTGGTCTTTTTTTTTATTTTCGATCAAAGTTGAAAAAAAGTCGAAATATAGACTTTTCGAGCAATCGGTAGATCGAACAACTTTTAAAACAAAATAAACATTTTTTTATTTTTATTATATTAACAATTAACGTACCTTTTAGAAAAAACCAACAAGTTACCGATTGGTCGCTTCATTTACATACAAATCAATCTTAAAGAGGAAAAAAAAACCAAAAAATACACATTTTTTTCGATGTGGAAAAATTTTCAACTTTGAGCGGCTCTACCTCCCAAACTACTAATCTGAATTTAATGAAAGTTACATATTCGTAATCCCTGGAAAATTCTCAATAAGATGCGTGTATTCATTTTATCGAACGCTTTCATGAAATTTTTGATTTTTGCAACGTTTTACCGACCGTTGGGCCATAGTGCATTGATGGTAATGGCCTCACCAACATCCTCACCAAAGTCCATTGTCACCTGGTGAACTTTGCGAGAGTTTGGGTCGTCCCATATATGACAGTTTTTCTTGTGAACGGAGCCATTCATAAAAAAGTGTACCTCGTCCCTAAGATGGTTTTTTGGTCAAACTGTCGGTCCTCTTTCAAACAGTCCGCAATTATGATATAATAATTTGCTCCCAATAAAGTTGACTATCATTTTGTTCATAGTAGGAAGAATGGTTGGAAAACGTTCAGAAGGAGGAGCAGGAAGACTAGTCCCGAAATGGGTATGTGAGGATTTTCCAGTCAGCAAACAAACTACATTGGGTGGTCATTAACTTTGAGCTCCTGGGTCAGTTGAATCTTGTATGGGTGCAGAAACAAGTCACGAAAAATTCAAAATTCTTCTAGTTCAAGTCTGCGAAAGCCCGAGTTCTGCGCACAATTTCACGAAGAGCAGTTATGTTCTCCATGTTTCTTTGATGAACGTGTTAGCTGAATATTTATCGAGCCTGTCGTCTTGAATTTGGTCATCAAACGTTGAAGACTAATAGGCCACAGTGTCTCCCATAATGCATTATGCATTATGAACCACGCATTGTGATAATACAGTCTTATCTTAATTCTTAGACGTACTACTGAGTAGTGTAACTTGCTATTTATGATTCGGCATCAGTGACTGAATAATACCAAACCGATTTGATAGACACCTCCAAAGCAACATGACTGCAAAACCCTTGGAATATTTCTAATTGCGATCAATAATTCAATCACAAAATGTCTTAAGCTTTAAAATATCGAAAACAAGCGCCCAAAAACAACAAAACTTCCATAGTTAATATGAAAATCGTAATAGTTTTGCTTAAATACTTTTATATAAAAAACAGTCCAACCTAAAAGTCGGCAGAGCAATTAAATTTTGGTATCCCTCTACCTCTCTCTCTTTTAATTCAAACAATAACTCACAGTAATAGTATCTAGTAGTGTCCGAAAGAATATTCGTCTTCGGCTTCATGTTCCCTCTACTTTTTATTCAAACAGTAATAGTATCTAGCAATGTCTAACCGACTATTCGTCTTCGGCTTCGTGTTCGGCCGAATACTTTAGACGAAGGTTTTCACCCTGCAATTCAAGTCAATTTGCTCTGTTTCGAAGTACAGTATAATCTCGATAATCCGGACAATTAAAAACCAAACACTGTCCGAAATATCGAAATGTCCGGATTACCAAGATTACAAAAAAAATCGATAAGAATACTACTGAACACAAATGAAACTTATTTTTTTATTGAATTATAACTATTTTTGCTTAAAAAATGTATTTTTAATATTTTATAAACATTTTTAACGATTTTGAAAGAAATTCGTAATTTTGGTTTGGCGAAATTTTGTTTCATGTTTGCAGAAATTGTAGAATTGCCTACATCGTACTCCACTGACAAATTTATTTTGAAATTTATGTGAAATTTATTTATTTGTTTCAAATTTATTTTTTCTGGCCCAACGTTAGGAATGTACGCTGTAGGTGCCATTGTTAATATTTGATGTAGTTTACACAGTTAAATTAAACTTTTATAATTAATTAACACCACTTGAATTTATTCAACATCCTGTTTCACACCTGAACCAGCAAATACGACAGAAAAAGAAAGCATATCGCTTTTCACTTGAATTTCTTGCATTGTATGAAAAGATACTATAAATATATGATAGTATGTTTTCAATTAAAAACGGGGACTTCCCGTAAAAAAGCAGACCAAAATTAGTGTCCGGATTGTTTAGTTAAATAAAATTTGTGGTGTCCGGATTACAGAGTCTACAATAGAAATCAATTGGGTGTCCGGATTACCGCGTTGTCCGTATTAGCGAGTGTCCGAATTATCAATTATTATTATATTATTAGATTGTACTGTATATCAAATATCGGGTTTTATCGATATTTCGGACATCAAGATTGCGATTACTAAAATTACTAAAAATGATCTTTAATCAGCTATTTATGTAAATTGAATTGTTAGTTTTTTTTTGTTTTTGTTAGGAACGGAACTCTAAGAGGTTTTTTGTTTTTTTTTACTAAAATAAATATGTTTTATACATACTTACATTCTTTAATTCTTAAGTCCTTAAAATAATGTTTGTTTGTATTCGGTTTCGGCTTCGGTCTTCGGCCTTCGGCTTCGGCCTTTCGTATCGGCCTTCGGCCATCTTCCTTCGGCTTCGGCCATCGGACTAATATTTTAGTTATGCCGAGTATTCTGCTTCGGCTTCGGCCAAAAATCCACCTTCGGTCGCTCACTAGTATCTACCATCTATAACCATTTATGGAGATTTTCATCTCCTTACAAAACAACAACTAATAATCAAAATTTTGTTAAAAGTCTAAGCAAAGGTAAATAAATTACTCGCTGCCAGGACATTGCAATGTCGGTGGGTCAAGCCATGAAAAAATAATTTTTTAGTCAGTCAAAGTCTACCAAAAACCCAATTCTAAATGTCTTTAAGATTTCTTATGCATGCCGCAAAGCATTTTTTGGTACATGTCTGCATGTAAGTCTACTTGTACACAATATGGCAAGAATATTGTATGCATGCACACATATTAAAAGGATATCGACCCCACTTCCGCCACATGACAGCCGCAACTGCTTCACTGCTAAATTACGACTTGCAACTCTGCAATGACAAGACTGACAAAGTGACGCTGCAACAACAAGAAAACAATAATGGCAACTTGAAGCACAAAAGACAAAGCGCAACATTGCTGCACGCTGCAGGACTCAAAGGAGTCCTCGAAGTTTTTCGCATCGATGGCGTCACTTGGTCTTTGGTTATTCGCCACTCGCAGACACTCTGCCGCACTGCTGTGGGGGTCGAGCAGCCACTTTAATGAGCCATCAATGCAATCAGTGCACGCATCGAATGTTTAACACTGAACTGTGAAATTTGAGCGCCGAACAAAGGACCACAACACTCTTGAGTTGAGCATAATTTCGAAAACTGCAACTCTGATTCGGCAAATTCAGAAAAGTTAAGCACAGCCATAAAGAAGGACATATGGTGTGCAGTAAAAATTTCGAAGGAAACTCGCAGCGCATAAATGTTGCTCAGAGATTTCTGGAAATTTTTAAATGTTTCCATGAAATTTGTGACTGAGGTATGAGGAATTTTTGGCGGTCGTTTGTGCGGTCGATATGAAACAGTATGTAAGAAATTGTAAGGTCTGTCTTGTATGGGAGAGACAACTAAGCATTAGAGCCAACACGCCTCGTCAAGATAGAACTTCAGTCTATTCTCCGGCAGATTGGCTAAGAAACCAATTACACTATTCTGCAAGAAATGTAGTCTTTTCAACGCAAAAGCAGGGCATAAAAAGTTAATATTTCCCTGCAGCTTCTTCAAAAAGATTGTTCGGATATTTCTAATTTCTTTGAACGTCGAATTGCCTAATCAAATCTTAGATTCGGGCCCATAGATCACTTTCGATCTCCTTTTTAATTAGTTTATTTGTAGACGAATTGAGGAGTGACTAACAGAGATACAAAAGAACCCAATGAACCAAATAAACCCAACTTTTCGCATCCTGCTGGGTGATTGACCAAAGCAGAATACCCAGTCTTCCTTGTGACCCCTTCTACATGTTTAGCTATACGAAAGTTGGCCGTAACTATTAGCTTTTCTTCTATTAGCTATGTTTTGTGATATCTCCAGTAGGTTCTTGTGACTAATGGTACATAGGACACTTTCCTCTATGGATGACTTTTGCATCCTTTTCTACAGATGCGTAAACTTCTACTCGCCAACGTTGGACTGTCCCATTGTCTTCTAAGCAAACACTACAGGTAACTTCCTTAGCAACGCTGAGCCCTGCTAGGAGTCCTTTAATTTTGAATGCCTGGTAATTAATGAACTTAGTCATCTCAGAGTGCTCTGTCTTAGACTAAGAACCTTACAGGCTTTGCTGCCTTAACCCATTGCTGCCTAATGGGTAAAATTTTACGCATGAAATCTGATTTCTTACAAAAATCACAGAAAAGTTCGTGGTAGAGATATCTCAAAATCATTGATAGGGATAGTTAGGGTAAAGATGGAACTACCTTAACCTAGTGAAGGTCACCCTAAAATTCCGCCATGTAGCTAGAGTTACCAGACTCCAAAAATTGTGAATTTTCCGGAGGTGGAAAATGTGGCGAAACGTAGTGGCCCTAGAACCTCACAAAAATCTACCTCCTAACTCACCTGTAAAAAATACAACTTTTGTTCACGTGTTTAGCTGATCACTTCACAAAGTATGGAAAACAGCTACCATTGCTGCGTAATGGGTAGAAAATACCCAATGAATATCTCAGTAACGTGCAGAGATAGAAAGCTGAAATTTTGTTTCTAATCATTTTGGGTCAATTCCAGGTCGTGTATGAAATTTTATCAAAATCGTAAGTGCGGAACTGGTACCCGGCTTTAAAGGGTTAAGGTTGATCGATATTGTCTGTATTTGTTAGTTCCAATCAATCTTTTATAGCGTGTTTTTCCAATTGTAAATCAGACCTTTTACCGTCGAATTGCTTAATCAAATTAGAGCTTCGGGCCCACATAAGTTAGATAATTTTTGATCTTCTTAGTTAATTTATCTGGTAGCTCATTTTGTTCCGTCCACATGTTCTATTTTCATGAACACATTTCTTGAGTTTAAGAAGTTTATGGACGCACTTTAAAGCCAGTTTAGAGCTCAGAATAGATTGCTGTATGCAATCCATTATAGCCTCATTGTTCAGCAGTGATCAGGATTCTGATAAGACCAACAAAAACACTCTTCTTAACCCATGTCTTTTTCTTGAACGTCTCCCAACTTACTACTCAACTTTTTCTCACAACTTTAACGATGTATTGAGTTGAAAATTATACACAAAGAATCATTAAATCTCTGGAGTTCATGCACCATATTTTTACTGTCGAACCTTAACTAATACATGCACACATAGTGCCCGACACATTATTTTATTTTCTACACATTGAGCCTTGGCACAATGGCCACAGGCACCGAAACACTTTAAGCCCGGCCCGTTGTTGGCCACTTGGGCGGCTGCTGAACCGCAAGAAAAACGGACACACTGTTCGGGACCGTCAGTCAGTCAGTCGGCCCGCTGTCGATAACGTTTCGGCGCTCGCATTTTGTCAACATTCAGTGGCGTTATTATTAATGGCCGGTCGACAGCGTTGTCCCTGCAAGAGTACTCCGGCTCCTGTTCGTGTACTCGTACTTGTGTGTGTGTGTGTGTATGTGCAATGAGTGGGAAGTGCGATGCAAGGAGTGCGGTGTGTTGGTGGCGATGCGTCATGGCAAACAAACAAAAAAAATGGAGCGGTAATAAATTGATTTTCTCCAGATTCCAGTCAGAAATTTAATTTCCGTTTAAGTTGGCTATGTGTGCGCTGGCCACTTTTATGCGACAGCGCGTTGTTCGGTTTGGCTTGTTTCCAGCATTCAAAGTTTTGCTCCCACTGCTGCTGTTTAAATGCTTAAAAATCAGAAATTCAGCGGAAAAGTCACTATTGTGAGCATTGAATCGAACCGAAAACTGAGGAAATATTGCGCTGCTAAGTAAAATGGAAAAACCTGAATGAACGAATGTTAAAATTCTGGGGAAAATTAGTGAAAAAAAATTAATGACAGATTGAAATGTGACTAAAAACGTGCTGATAATTTCTAGAAAGAGTGCCAACAGAGGCTTGAAGGTGTTCGTAATCTGTAATAATTTAGTTGTGACTTACTCGTTTTGCAAAG
Organism: Melieria picta; assembly: GCA_964056695.1. Lineage (NCBI taxonomy): Eukaryota > Metazoa > Arthropoda > Insecta > Diptera > Ulidiidae > Melieria > Melieria picta. The sequence goes on along the minus strand of OZ057398.1, from coordinate 89,309,316 downwards.
GAATTAGTTTCACTGAAAAGATTGTTTGTACAATAAATGTCTGCTTTCTTTACGATCTGCTGAATGGGGTTATAGTGTTTCACATATCTCTTCCATTCAGTTATCTTGAAGTCAAACCTACAACAAAGACATCCTTAGGTAGATAGGAGTGGTTGACATTGACTTGTTTGACTCATATTCCCTGCAAAAAGAATAGTTAGAGCTTCTGGCAAAGCCAAGTAGACTACAAATTGTCTTAGGTCCCCCAGGTTGTCAAAGCAGAATTTACCCAATTTGAATCTTCCTTCTCACAGAGGACACACAACAAGTACACAAATAGCCTTCACCCTATAAATATAACTGCTATAACTTTTTAGCCAATATTTGTGCTTATGATATGCCACAAAAAAAGTTTGTTAAAAATCAAAAATCATAAATTTTCCCGGTCTTCGACGATGCCCGGCCCGACCTGGTCGCTCATTGTCAGCGCAACGTAAACATTTCGTCTCAGCCCGTTCATGACACGCGGTTAATGCGGGACTGATGACGGCCTCACCTTGAAACACTGAGTTGGCGCAATTCAAAAGGCAAAGTTGATAACGTTAAAGGCCAGTTGCATGCAACACACCAACAACTATACAGATACACACCAGCGAAGGTAATTGCAAGGAAGTTCCATGACAAATGCGAGTTTCCGCTTTGAAAACCTTCGCTGGCTCATTCAAAAATGTTCATTTCGTTCAAGCATTTAGCAGTGTCGATTGCATTTCACTGTTTTCGTAGCGCAGAAATAAATACAATACTAAAGTACTAAAAAAAAAATAAATTGAAAAATCTCCCTGCTATTAGATGCGAAAACTTTGCTCGGCCACTTGGCTGGCAGGCAACAGAGCTGAACTTCACCACTGCGCTCTGTGGTGTGGTCAAGCTCTCTCGTGAAAATTCCCAATATTTGCCGCCAAACTGAAAGCGCAGCGCGTTGGAAATGAGAGCAGCTGACACCAAAGGACGCACTGCTCAAAAGATACGAGAGAGATACCAGAGAGAGGGAGAGAGAGAGTAAAGGTAAAGTCAAGGTAGAGTAAACCTTTGTTGAAATTAACCACACCAAGTTACAGAAAAAACAAAACTTAATGTGTGCTTATCAGACTAGAATGTTATATCAACAATTATGCTCACATGTCTGTAGATATGTAAAAATACTTAAATAGTGGCAAAAGACTTGCAATTAGCCAAGCATCGCCGAGCATTTTCTCTCTCGGCCCATCTGACATTAATGATTGGAGATTTTAACTTTGTACGCTTACAGGCTTAAGCACTACTAAAAATATTTTGAATTAGGATTTGCATTAAGTCAAGGAAAGCTAACAAAATATGGTCTATGGTGGTCATATGGTGTAAAATGAATCGTTCCTTAGGCAAACAGCCAAAAATTGTCTATTAGAAATCTTGGTATATGTGGTATTATTACACTGCACAACAGCATGTCTGTTGCATGGAGTTTTTTACATAAATCTGAATCGTTTTTCCACGCTGTTTTCAAAACCATACTCCGTTTTTACGTAACAGCTCTAGTTTTCGAAAAAAAAAATGGGGGTGGCACTTTTTCGAATTTTCCTCGACTTTTTCACATTTTCGACTGTAATTTCCGAACTAATAATCCTATCCACATAATTTTAATACCGTTGCACTTACAACATTTCACGTCATCTTTTTTGATATTAATCAATTTTATGCGTTATAATTTGTCGTTGTAATAAGGTTTCAAAGTAGGAAATTATTGAATTTCAAGGCGTTTTTCTGATGGCGAAAATTGTACAGATGTTTCATAAATCAAGTTACGAAGTTTATGAAAATCTTAAGAAGAAACATCAAGCAATACAACACAGACAAATTATTTGGCGGAATACACATTCGCATCGAAATAATAGCAAAAATGTACTGTAGCCATTTTCATCACTTTTCACACTTTTACTTTAAAAAATTAGGGGCCTAAAAATATGCAAAGTTTTTATTTTTTTTTGTTTCGAGCAATTCAAAATCTTTTTGTTTTTTGCTTGTTTTTTAGACTATAAATGGAACATATAAAAGAGCATATTTTGAGGCACCTAATTTTTTTAAGGAAAAAGTATGAAAATTGATGAAAATAGCTATGGTACATTTTTGCTATTATTTCGATGCGAATGTGTATTCCGCCAAAAAATTTAATTGTGTTGTATTGCTTGATGTGTCGGCTTTCATTATACACCTTACTCGTTAATTGATTTACAAAAAATGTGTATGTTTTTGACCATCAAAGAAAACGCCTTAAAATTTCATATTTTTCCACTTTGAGGTCCAATTACCGCGGAATTTTAAAACTTATAAAAATAAGTTGCATCGAAAAAGAAGCCGCGCGATGTTACTAATGCAACGAGATAAAAATCATGTCAATCGGTTTTTTGGTTTAAAAATTACGATCAAAAATATGAAAACGATCAAAAATATGAAACTGAAAAAATGACACGGTACCTATCTCTCACTAACTAGAGCTTCTAAAAAAAATCTGAGGATAGATTCGAAATCAGCGCACCCAAATTAGTAAGAAAAAAATTTCACACTGATGAGTTTCGTTGAATTCTCAGACTGCAGTTAAATATCGTTCATATTGATACTTGTAAAAGCAAAAAAGTAAGCGTAAATTTTAATAGCAATAATTTGATCTACTTCGGTCTAATCTATTCTACTCTTTGTACACGAATCTTAATCTAACTTAACCTCGCCAAGGCCTGACTGTCTGCCTATATGTGCGATAACAGCCTAACTACAACCAGGGGTGTTCCTAATCCTCATTCCTTAATAAAAGAGGGTTTGCCGCACACTTTGCGAATCACAGACCGACGGTACTTAGAGTTGTTCTTAACCCTCAATCATACACCCCCAAAAAAAAATCCCATAAATACCCAACTTGTGTCCCAAGGACACACACGCACTTTTGTTTTGCTCAATAATGCAAAATCAATTATATTATGACTTTTATTTACTTATTCTTACAGCAGAATAACTATGGTTTCTTGTTGCTTATGTAATTCAAAGCATATGTTAACGTAACTTGAGCAAAAATGCACTTTTTTATTATAAATAAGCAGCACGCAGCCTCGATAGCCTCGAGTGAGTGCACTAGCCTATCATCCCAGAGGACGTGGGTTCGACTCCTACCTGGTGCGTGGTCTCGCACTTTTCTAACTTTTCCACTTTTTCCTGTCCTCTAAATATTCCCTACCCTAGCAACATACCCCAGTTTAAAAATTCCGACCTTCAGATGGTCCTTTCCCACTCACTCCCACGCAATATTACGCGGTGCGCTGGGCGGCTGCAAAAGGAAAACAAATACATAGCTACACGGTGCACCAGCAACGTCTGTAAGGAGAGGCGGCATTAACGAAAACAGCGCACCAAACCGATCTTAGCGAAGCCCCCAACCATCCTACTGTCACCTCCTTTACACATCAGACGGCGCTATGGAGCAGCGGTAGCTCGGAGGTGTCTTTCTAAGTTAAATATTTAACTCCTGTCTGTCAGTTCTGTGAGTTTATATTTTGTATTAAATAGAACCTCCTACGAGTTAGATTTAGGAGTCAAGTATGTTCAGGAAAAACGTTTGAGAAGTAAAATTCACATAAGCTGATCTAATAATTGAAAATATCTATCTATTTACTACTAAAAGAAGAGTTGGAAAATATAAATGTTTAAAAGAAAAAAAACCATTACAGATTTTGACAAAAGTAGTATCATATTAAAGGTAATTGTTTAGTTAAGCTGGATCCGAAATACTTTATCGAAAAATTGTCGAGATTAGGAGATATAGCTTGTCAAAGTCGGATATAATTTTAAAAAAATTTATGAAGGGGAAAAATGAAATTTAGGTACTTGTATAAAAAAATTGAAGAAAATGTGTTGTTGTAGATAGGCTACTAATTTATTTTAATATTAAAACTACATTGATAGGAGCGGGACCGCTGATCGGTTTTTTTTTGTTTAGCATAAATAATTTTTTGTACGAACTTTCAAAAATAAATTTTTTTTAATCAATGAAAATGAAAAATAACCCAATTTACAAAAGCAATTAAAATCAAATGGCGTAAACTGGCGTAAATGCTTTTCCTGACCTTTTTTAGATGGACTTTCTTCTCTTAAATCCGTAAAAAAATTCTGCGTCTTTAGGCGCCTTTGGAAAATATTTAATTTTTTTCGAAACTACTAATGTTGGTTTTTTTGTAGAAGTCGCTTGAGTTAAAATTGCGGCCAAAATGTGTAACCAAGTCAATGCCACGAATTATGAATGCTTTTTAAGAAGATAGTTTTGGCACGCCTATTTAACCCATTATGAGCCATATTATCCAATTTTTTCATTAATATGGAATTTGTTTGCTAAAATATGATTTAATGCTAATATATTCTAAAAAAAAGGAGGATTGTCTAATTTTGAAGAAGGTCCAATTTTGAAGAATAATTTTTATAATAGCCTAGCCGTTATAAATTAAGTTGCATTGCATTTTCATGGCTGTGTCATATCCATGTTAAGCTCTAAGGATATCAAACAAAAAATTATTTCCTTTAAGCAACTTCACCGCCCTCTTTCCACTCTTTAAAGGCCTTTAGAAAAACGCTGAAATACGTATTTCGTTATTGTTTTTTTTGTTTTGTATACACAATTTTTAACAATCTGACCAAAAAGTTATGTCCGTCCATATAAGCTTCACCACCCCTCTCCACAATTTCAAGGTCGACGTTTTTGAAATCGCTTCTTTTTAAGGGTTGACTTTCTAAAATACAATTTTTGACCAAATTTAATCATTATAGCTCCAGCGGTTTGGGCTCGGTGATGATAAAATAATATATAACCATATATATTCGATTTTTTTTTAACTATATATTTTTTTTTGGAAACAAACACAACTTCTGAAGACAGCAACTTAAAATGACTTTGACTGCAAATTTTTAGCGAATTTCACGAATTAGATTAAGGATTTAGGTACGTTCAGGAAAGGAGTTTAGGATGCATTGTATTTTATCGAGTTCGCTTTTTTTTTGAAAATTTAATATCGAAGTTACGCTACTTTTACTCTTCTGCTTTTTAGGAATTGAATTATATTTTCTTAGTAAACCTTTAGTTGTATGTTGGAGACTATACAAGGACTATACTTAGGCATCTATATGGTCCATTGTGACACTACAAATTCCACCCATTTAAAATGTGATTGCAACATTGTTATTTTTCAACATGTGTTACAACACACATTTCCAACGGTTGGGGGAAGGGGGAGGAGACTATACTAAGCCCACTATAAAACCAAGGCACAAATCCATTATCACACCAAAACAAAAAATATCCAAAGAAGTCAAGAAGAAATATCTAATCTGACAAAATTCCAATTGTAAATATAACAATCACACTTTGACCTAACCTTATTATGCACAGCTGATCGGTTGTTCAGGTGCATTGCAAATTAGCACAACCGACGCTTTGGATTCCATCAATAAACCACAGCAGTTGTAAATACTGACGCGTGCTTACTTGTGTACACACACACACGCACACACACATACACATACACGATGCAATATAGATATATGAGTGAACTTTTGGCAATTAAATCTTCATGGAAAATCAGTTTTATTCGCTCTCTGGGTCTCGGTCTCGCTGAATTGTCGAAGATTTTTAATTTGCAGATGCCTTCTGCTCGCTCGCTGCGGATGTGAAAAGGTCAAAGTGCGCTGTTGACAGGCAGCCACTTGCCAGCTCAATTGGTTGGATGCCAGCATTGTGGGGGCAGCAACAACCATAAGCACCGCCACAATTGCAACAACAACAATAAGTAACATTTACAGCTGAAACCAGCAGCAGAAAACTGAATGTTGTGCTATGTGCGCCGGTGTGGCGCGCTGTGCGGTGCGATAAGTGAATACAGCAGACAAATTCACTCTTCTATTCCTAAATGATATAAAAATTGCTTTTGACGTTTTTCTACGAATTATTGACTTCGTGAATTTGTTATAAAGGGCAAAATGGCAGCGATTACATGCGCACTTACGTCGTTCCGAGTATGTATACAAAAAAAAAAATAAACAAATGCAAACACAAAGCACCACACACACACACACACACAGTAAATACATCTCTTTATAATTCATGCTCACACACACAAATATAAATGTTGCTGGTGCAAAGTTCAAAAGTGACAAGGTTTGAGCTGCGGGCAACTCTGGCAACCCCTACACAACTGCACTTTTGATTTCGCTCAGATTTTTTGATCACTTCGATACTTGAACATTGCGATCAAGCAGTGGCGGATTCAGGGAGGTTTTGACTCGACTTTAAAAATACATACAAATTAAAAGGCATTTTATAAATATTAAAGAATTACTTTTTTAACCCCCCGAAATATTTTTCTGAATACGCCCCTGCGATCAAGTGTGGAAAATACAATATTTCATTTGATCGCTATTGAACTTTTTGCAGTACTTGACTTCTTTTGATTGCTTAAGCTTTCCGTCTGATTGCTTAAAGCAATATTCAATGAGTTTCAGCTCATTTCGACCGATATTTTGGCTTCATTTAGTTTGAATGAATCAAAATGCGCCTTCAAGATTATAAAGAAAGGAAGATTTGATCGTAAAAAGTGATTATTTCACAGAGCTCCACAAAACAGGTTGAGCGATGTAAAGTTGTCATTCATTTAAAGTGTCGAAAATGTTTAAATTAAAAGAATTAAATTTGTTAAAAAAAAAGTTACTAAAAAAAAATTTATAGTCAGTTAAAAATCAATTATATTAAATTAAAAATTAATTAAATTAATAAAAAAAATTTTTATAACTAAAAATTTAATAACTTTCGAACTTTTTTTAATAACTTTCGAACCAATAAAGTTAGAGTAATGAAATTTTGACACGTGATCAGAGAGATTTGGGGATTTAACATACTTACTTTTCAAAAAAATTCTATGTAAATTTTCAAGGATATAAAGGATTAAAATTTTCAAAGGACCTTTTTCATATCCTTTTTCTACAAATAGATAAAAAATCAATTTTATTTAAATTCTTGAGCCTTTCTTCTTTCATTTGATATACATATCGCCATAATCTAATGAGTCTAAGTATTGTTTATATTTTTTTCATTTTTTATCCCCTTCAAAATTTTGAAGTTCTTTTAAAAGAACAAAGGATGTAGAAATGAAAAACTGAGTACGCAGTATTACTATGTTTGGTCTCTAGTTTCATGCACATAAGGATTTTTTGCGGTGTGAAGAATACTGTCGCACGGTATCGTGCGATTTGAACGATATCGTTCAAATGACCTACTCGGCTTCGGTTTGCAGAACTGGATTCGAAAGGTTTAATTTTGTATGATTTGGTTGCATAAGTCCTGCTAGATGTCACCAATGCCGTTACACCAACCTCGCTGCGACCAGGACCGGGTTTAACCGCAGACCTCCGTTAAAAAATGGGTCGAAAACGACCCAGATAAAAATCACACACACAAATGCAAAGCCAACTTAGTTTTTAAAATATAAAACGTTTCATTTCGATAGATAATATCCAAGTAAGAAAGTCATGAAAAAACAGCTAAAAATAATAAATAATAATAAAATAATAATAATAAAAATAATAACAAATTAAAAAAAATTTGGTCGACAACGACTCCAACGTAGCTCTACGGTTAAATCATGTTGTTCTTCAGTTTCTTAATAGTTGTTGGATTCTTGTCACAAACCAACGACCTATCGTAGAAAAAAGTCTAAGGCTTGAACTTGGCAGCCATTCAACGTCGCCTCTTCTGAAAATAACGCATTCTAGAAAATTTTCTTGGAACAACTCTAATGTAATGTTTCACTAGAACCACATGACGTTCAGATACATGTAATCCAATTGAGGCCAATAAAAATAGTTATTATGGCTCAAAACCTTTGAAATTCTACTCAATTGCTAAGCAGAAAGCAGAATTGATAATAATGGGTTGTCAATCATTCTTTCGTTAACTGCAACAATGTTCTAGATATAACATATGTTTGTATTATGCTGGGAGGTCCTTTTATCATATATTAATCCAGATTCCTTAAATTTGTTTAACTATTTAACCCAAAATTTGCTGAATTATTCGAATAATGCAAGCTAAACTTTCTCCTATAGTGAAAAGTATGGCCATTTTTGTGAAAAGTTTATAACTTTTTAATGAGATCTGCGTTTGTTAAATGGCAAATATAACAAAATTACACTCCGAAACTTCACTTCAAAATGATTAAAAAAAATTTTTAAGGAAAATTTCATACAAATCTATCACATGCAATAGTATGAGTGATTTTTATTACATTTTAAAACGTATTCCAAAAGGTTAAACAAATTGATTTAAAAACGTGAAACCGAAGCCACTCCGATTTAACGCTTTAACGAGATCTACGTTTGTTAAATAACAATTATAAAAAACTGACAGAGCTTCATCCAACCAAATCTAACCTCGAAATTATTAAAAAAAATGTGTAACTAAAAATGCATACAAATTCATCACATGCAATACGGGGCGTATGAGTGATTTTTATTACATTTTAAATTTCATTCCCAAACGTTTAACAAATTGATTTACAAAAGTGAAACCGAAGCCACTCCACTAAAAGGCTCAGTGGTAGTTGGTAGCCAACTGAAACCAATTCAAAGACTTCACCTCTCACGCCTCAGATTCGTGTTCGCTTCTCAGTTCATTGCGCGTAGTGCAAATGAGTTGCCAAGTGTTGCACTGTGTAAAGTCAAAATCGAATTCGCACACAACAAGTGGCACCCAGCCTGCACTGGCTGCCAAGTGGTCATCTTCAACTGTTGCCGCCGCTTTGACTATCACCAGTCGGCGTCGTCGTCGTGCCAGCTGCCATCAAAAGACATACACAGACACGACACAGAGACGACCGCTGCGAGGGGTCTGCTTTGTTTCGCCTGGCGCTGGCTCAAAGTTCAAAGCACTCGATAAAAAAACGCATATAAAATGTTGGCTGCTGACAACGGCGGCAACGTCGTCATCGTCGTCGCCGTGTGCACCCATTGAACCTGAATTCAACCTCACCACACGGCTGACTGACGAACGCTAATTAAGCAGTTCACCTTGCGCCCACATGACGCGCAACGGAGGCACTGAACCGCCACCGGTGCAGGGGGGCTGCAAGCGATCACGCGCGGTCTCGGGCGCAACGATAGTGTCATCAAGCGTGTCGGTGGTGACGTTGGCGCTGCCATAACTCGCAGCTGCGCGTGTCTTTGTGTGTGTGTGTGTGTGTGTGCAAAGGGCTTATGACATATCTATCGATATGATGACAACTACTGTCGGCGAGCGCACCGACAGACAGCAACACCGGCGACTGACGTAGGCGATTGTGTTGGCCATGTCGAGGTGCGGACGGTCGGCCGCTTATGACGTGTTTTTCTGATTTATCAATACCATCACATACTTACACACAAACACAGACACACATAAATGCGCACAATGGCTAACAAATACAACAACAACAACAACAAATCACAATCGATTACAACGCTTGTTGATACTTTTCCACTTTGAGGCTTTTAATTAAATTTGTTTATGCAGTTCAGTCTCTCCCTTCTATCATCCGTCGCTGTTGCCCCCCTTGCCCCGCATTGTGTGGTTGTAGGTGTCTCGACTCGGCTGCTTGCTCTGTAATTTCTGTACGCCCACCCAATTGTCACGCGTCAGCGTGCCCCTCCCCAATTACACCACCTCCACCACCACCACCGTGCCACACTCCTTTCGTCTAATGAAGCATTCATTCATTGTGTTTACTTTTTTTCAGCGACATGACGCAATTTTCTCGCCACAGAGATGCGCACATTGTCGTCCCCATTGTTGCGGCCGTCATTGCGACTGTTATCGTTGTTGCTTTTGTTGTTGTTACTGCTGCTTGTTTACGGTGTGCTGCAGCGCCCAATTATGCGCAGCTACACACGTTATTGGCCACAGCGAATGCCCAACAGCCATCAAACAGTGCCGTTAGACTTGTTATTATCGCAATGATAAGGGGTCGTCGCGCTCGCCGTCGCCGTCGTTGCTATCGTCTACACATTCTCCGATTATTGGTTGTCTGTTTTTGGATATTCGTCATGCGGCCGATTGCGCAGCAATTCACGCAAATGTTCCAAGGCCAGCTGGAATGGCAATCGGCCGCGTAGATTTCCACATCTGAGGTTGGATGCGCGAAGCATTTCGGGTATTTTGGCCCATGGTAATACAGCGACCGAATAAGGATTGCGTAGTTAGGAATACGGACCAAGCACTTCCATACCTGAAACTATGTTTCTGAATCATGGTTTGAAGATGAAAACATGGTTTGATGATTTTTCATAGCGACAATCCAAAAATTGATTAATGCTTGACTACAATAAATTGAAGTTTTAGGAAAATCGCAAGCCAACCACATTTTAAACAAACTATTTGTTTTAATTTTTGACCCATTGCACAGTGATTCGTTCCATAGACAAAATAAAAAAATGTATAGTCTCAGAATTTAACGATTTTGATGTCATTTGAAAGGTAAAACTCCAATTAAGAAAACCCCCAAAAATATGTGCTAAAAATTAAATTAAAAATTAAATTAATTAAAAAATGTAAACGCATATTTTCTGTTTTATAGTCTATTGAGTAAAAAAAGTTGTAAAAATACACGGTTAGCAAGAACTTGCTAAAACTTTCAACATAGATTAAGACATGATGTGGCCATTTTCGCTTTTGTGTTGTTTTCTCAAAATTGGCAAAGCTGAGGCTTTTACTTCACTTTTAATTTAAATATTTTTCTAAATTAACAAGTTCAAGAAAAACAAAATGGAGATTTCAATTTAGCAGACCATGATTAACTAGTGTACCAAATTTTATGAAAAACGGACCACTCCTTCTAATTTTGTCCCGCGGTGGTATGGAGTCGAATCACTGTGCATTGTGGCAGCTGTACCCAGTTTAACTGGAATATGTGCATGAAAAATATTGCAATGTATTGTACTTTTGTAAGTATTTACATAAATATGTATATACATATTTATTTATTTTTTTTCATAAGACCATACAATGTACAAGTTGAAGACATTTAGAATATTTCGTTTATTCAAGTCTCCAATTTGCTTTTCATATTTTGCGCTTCACTCTGTGCCAGATAATGAGATACTTTTCTGAAAAGAACTTTTGGCTGGTTGCCCAGTCGTCGGCCTGACAAGAGCTATCTCGTTACTCATTTATTTTCTTTTTGGTTTATTGGTCGCCTAATAGTTGCAACTAGCTCTGACTCACTGCAGGGAGCATTGAACTGACTGGAGTTGAGCATAACTTCGCAAAATTTAGACGCTATTTCAAAGCTTTAATGACTCTAGTAGTGCTTTTGGTGGATGCTGATTTAGAATCATTTTTTATCAAATAAAACTCACAAGAAGAATGAAATGAGTGGATCGCGGCAAAAAATGCGCCAAAGGCACCGAAGGTTCTTTTCAAAAGGTAAATAGTCGTCAATGTATGATGAACTAGTGGTGAGCTGTTTCATTTTTGCCTTCAGTCGTGCTGAAATTCGACAGTTGGATAATGTTGAATCCTTAACAAAAAAAGAAAAAAAAACACTGAGTTGGGTCAATTTATGATGGTGCAGGTTATATAGTCAGCCAATCCCCAAACCCTCTAAAGTTCATACTTTAGTTCAAGCCTTCATTTCAGGAACTGTGTATTTGCGCGATCTATCGCTAGAAGCCAGCAACATGACATTTTCTTGGAAGAAGGCTTAAAGATCAACAACGTTGATGGAAATTGAAGTTTCGCACGTCATGAAAACTATTTAACCACTGCAGCCTCTTTCAGACTGAATTCACAGCCATAAGTTCTAAGTTAATGTGATCTGATAGAGGGATATCGTCATATATATTAAAGACTTCTGTGCATGCGCTACTAACTTACGACTAACTAACTAACTATTCATATATGGAAAACGTACAAGAAATTGTGAAAAATTAAAATATTCATAAATTTTGAACCACTAAACCTTCGGGTTCTGCAAACGTTCACTGTAGAAAAAAAGCTCCTGAGTTGCCTTGGGAACCTGAAAAAGATGACCCCAAGAAATCTTATACGATTCAGAGACACAATAAAGTGGTGACGCAGTAGGCCAAATGGCCTAAGAGAAGCCATCCTCCATCCGTGGAAGACCTGTCTAAGTCGGAAATATAAATATAAGTAACATGGATATGTTAAACTGCAGTCTATTCTAATCGACATGTACGTATTTGCTTTGTTGGTCGCAAGGGAGAACTGGATGTTAGTTGACCGACGCTTCCAATATGAGTAAAGGACCCGGAGTCAGTCTGTACTCAGAAAAACATGGTATGTCCAAAGCATCTAGCTCCTGAACTTATCTGTGATAGTGGACTATCGCCCAACACATGCAGGGAAAAATCCTTAGAATCTAAAAAAATTTAATGCTATAAAGAGAACTATTAAGTTTTTTATATCTTAAATTAATAAAGTTAGAAGAACGAAATTCGAGGATGTGGCAGTGTGCATATTAGTCCTTAAAAATACTTAAAAAAAAACCATTGAAAATTTCCAAGGATTTTCAAGCATAAAGTTTTAAAAGGACGTTTTCAATACTTTTTCGTCTTTTTGCACCAAACCATTAATTTTCTAAGATTCTAAGGATTTTTCTCTTTTATTTAAAACCCATTTTCTTATTCTACATTGCGCTCAATTTTCAAAATAATTTTTTTAAATAAACATGTCCTTGAAATTTCAAAATCCTTTTAAAACAAAATGCTGGCGTCAGAGAGAAAAATTAAAAATGCAGTTTTACTACATTTGGCCCCTAGTTTTGCGAGTAACTATATAGATTTTTTTTGTGTTTTGAAATTTTTTGTTGCACGGTGTTATAAATGGTGAAATAGGAGAGGGAGATAGTTAGCCCTCAATCGCCCACCCTGAGTCCAGGGGACTCACTACAGGTTGTGTTTTTATGTTTCGGCGTCCAGCTTTCGTATACCTTCGTACAGGGTCGCGCTGAACGCGAAGATGATCGGAAGTTAGCGCACTACAATCACAAGGCTGAGTTTTGGCACGGAGTGAGTCCCAGGGACTCAGGGACGATTTTTTTTAAATCGTGTTAATTTAAATTTAGGATGCCAAAATGGCTACCAAAAGTTCAAGAATTGAGAGTGTTAACCCTTTGAGAAGTTTTGCTACTAAAAATTTGCCTTAGTTGTGCTAAAAAGGTATGTGAGGTATGTGCACAACATATGAAATTCAACCTGCTGCACGTTTTCTTATTTTATATAATGAAGTATTACTTCAAGTTTCTTTTCTGAATAGTTATTTGGTTTTTAAGCTATTTATGTAAAAATAATTGTTTTTGTTAATTTATTTATATTTTTTATTTTTATAAAATGTTTAGAGTATGTTTTTTAGAGTATTTTTTTTCTATCAATTAAAAGGTGAACTTTTATTTGAGTTATGTAAAGATATGGAATGACATCTGTTACAAGAGGTCTTAATGTGGCCTACAAAAAAATAAAAAACCATAAAAATTTAATAGGTGTTGCGTTATTTCGTAAACAAAAATTGTGAGTCCCGGGATCAGGGTGGGTAGATACGTGATTTTAATAGGGGTGGGTGATTGAGGGTTAGTATCACCAGGTCGAGTCTGTACACCGGATATGATAATTCTGCTATTCGTGAGTTGAAGAATCGTCATCACTGCCATTCTGCTACTCGTGAACACCAGAACTGCTTGTTGAGTCATTACCGGAATAATTTATTATTTACTTGTCGGAACAGACTCAAACATTACATACGTCCATTGTACTATGAATTGATGTTCCCTGTTACTGTGTTTTGAATCTATCCGACCTAAGGAGAAATCTGGATAGAGCCTGGGGTGTCAAGGAGCTAAGTCGCTTCTCAACACATCGGTGCCAAACGTCTCAAACCTGATTCGGGTAGACACACAGAAAGTGGTCCGTCTCGTGGTCGTTGTCTCTTTGTCCTCGGCACAGGCAGGACATATGCATTGTCAGATATGGCTACCTTTTTCATGTACTTTTGCCATAGAAAATGGTCCATCATCAACCCAACCAACTGCCTTCAATCCCTTTTGCATAGTGACAGTAGAAACTTTGAGCTTTTACCAGAGATGACAGGAAGTCTTTACTTTTTACAAGGCACCTCTTCTTTAGTGATATCCACAAGAGCTGCCTATGTAAACAAGAACTGAAAACTATATAATACTTTCCGTAACATTGCCCGGCTCTGCAAGAACGCTGACTGTGTATCTTCAAAAAATATGTGGGAATTTCGGTTCTGTTTCATTTTCATTAAAATTTCGACCTGGTTTGGCTCGAGAAAATACTGATGGTTTCTTATCTCTAATTTTCAATAAAAAGGATTCATGCGTCATTTGGACCATTGAATGGCAGTTTGGCTTGCATTTTACCCATTCTAACCTCACATAATATCCCAGCAAACCAAACGATATCGAAACAATATAGAAACGGTATCGTTAAGGCTAGAATTTTTCTCGTTTTCGAGTATTGCTAAAGTGTCTGAATTGATATCGAGAACAAGAAAAATTACACTATCATAACGATGTCGAGGTTTGTTGCCCCAAGTTGGATGAGGTTGGTTGCCTTAGCTGAAATTGTTTGTTGGGATAGTTATTTCACCATTCAAATTTTTTAGTCCTGCGACAAGTTTCATTTTGATAAATCTAAAATAGAAAATTCTTAAAGCTACAGTACAACATAAGTAAATTAGTCATACTTACGTATATTAAATCCTTATAGACGGCGTTGTGTGAACATTCGTTGTGAGTTAAGGTTAGATTTACATACTTTAATTATTATAATTATCATAATTTGCAGATGCAATCATTGCAATATTTCTATGCCTTACACGTGTAGAATATTTTGCCTCGTGGTTTTATGTATAAGTGTTTTGCTTTCTCATATAATTTTGTATAATATATGTAAGTTTGTTTCATATCATTATATATTTTATATATCGTAAATTATGGGTGTATGTTTGGATTCCTTTAGAATATAACTGTACATAAGAATATGTAGTATTTTGTTTAGCAGATTCGCGTTTAGCTTTTAACACTTTGGCTGCCGATTGCACCAGTATTCCGATCCGATTTCGACTAACCAACCGAAATTCACCACACTGGAAACTGGAGCACACGCAACGTTGCCACGAAAAGACAAACAAACAAACAAACAACGTCGACCGCTTTAGTGAATATGTTTGCCGATATTTATGCTTAAACTGACGACGACTTGCGACTTGCGAATGGAAATGCAACACTTGCAATTGTCGGCAATTGCTGGCAGCACTCGAGCGACAACACGGAAATCACAGGATCGCATTCGTACTTTTGCTGCGTTGTGCTTTGCTTTGGATGCTTTC
>OZ057398.1:89235181-89293677 GCA_964056695.1 Melieria picta | reverse complement strand
CTGCTACTCGTTCGGAACTCTGCGTGGTGAATAAATTAATTTGGTTTTCAATTTACCTAAATTTGGTTTTTTGTTTAGTTTTAAAGAAAGCTATTTACACTTTATACACGGACTCAGGCGCGTCGCTGGACGCGTTCGAACGTTCGCTGCTCAGCTGCTGGGCGGCGCGTGGCTTGCGATCTTTACGCGTTCATTGGACGTTTTGGCGGCGGCACCAACTACCAACTGGCGGCTTGAGCGTTCGCTGGCAAAGTGGTCAATTGCGGCGACTGGGCTGACGGAGTTCGCGCTGCTTTCGGCAACAATGGTGGGGAGTGCGACTGCGATTGCGGGTGTCGGGTGTCGGGTGTCGGGTGCGGGCGGTGCATGTGGCATTCGAGCGCGAGCGCGCGAGAGCAGAGTTGTGGTGAAAACGGGCGACCAACGGGAATTTTCTCACAAGCGGAAAGTTGCTCCTGTTACGCGAGCGCGGGACGAATGGCGTTGGTTTCGTATGAATGGTGAATAAAGCACTTGAACGTTATTATTGTTGTTGTTGTGGGGATTTATGCTGCTGGCGCTGTTGCTGTTGCTGTGGTATGGCGCGGAGTTGCGTTGGGCTGGGTGAGTGCGGAAAATTGGGATATCTATGCGACAAAACTTTTTGTGTTTCTTGTTTTTTATATTTTTGTTGGCTATTTTTTGTTCTTCTTCTTCTATTGTTGTTGTTTTTCTACGGGCGAGTGTGTGGTGAGTAGCGTTTTTGGTTTTTCGTTTTTGGTTTATTGCTGCTTCTTGTTCGCGAAGCCGCCCCCCTTTGGCTGCCGCACTGTTGCTGACTTAAACGGCTCCTTTGTTGGCCTTTTCTCACTTTGTTGGATTTTTATCCTCTGCAGCGCTTTTGATTAATTACCGTTTTCTGCTTGGCCTACACACGCATCTCGGACTACCCACTCTGCCGAGCGCTGCGTCAGTGCCTGCCTTTCGCGTTCATATGTTAATGATTTCAAGAAATTTTCATATCACTTCACGCACACACACGCGGCGACGGCGAAGGCTTCCGCGATGGCGGTGCGGCGCGCGAACGGCGAGCGGACGTCGGGCCAGCAGAGGCCAACATGGCGTGTATTGTTCCAGTGGCCTCCAGGTTGCCAGCTCGAAAATTATTTCGTAATTACAGCGGAAAATTTCAACGGATTTCAAAACGCGACGTTCGCGACGAGGCGGCTAGTCGTGCTCGGTTATTGTGAATTTTTAATGCCCCATTTCTGGGCGAGCGGCAGTGCGCTGCTGCGCCCGATATGCATTTTATGTAGAGACAAATTTTCGCTTTCAAGGTGCCAGCTTCATGCGCTTCAGCCTCTATCGACACTTGTTCACTTTTTCTATTTTGTTTTGTTGGTCTTTGATGAATTCATTTCGAGTTTTTCTAGTAATTTTTAAATTTTTTTTACAATTAAATCACAAGTTTTTCTTTTTTGTGTGTGTATGTAGCGTACTTTTCACTTTCGCGCGTGTGTATGTGTGCGTGTGTGCGTGTGGACGTGTGCGTGTGTGTGTGTGTGTGTATGTATGGGCAGAAGAGCAGAGTTTTTTTGTTTGTTTGTGCTGGCTTTCTTGGTATTTTCGTTCCTTGAACGTTGGCGAGCGCACAACGACGACGACACCACTACACGACAACGACTACTACGCGACCGTTCGGCGCTGCCAGGCGCTGTTGGGTCCGTCTCTATTCCAGAAGCCAGTGCCCGTTGGCTGCACTCGAAAGCTGGCGAGAGTGCGGCGCCGAGCTGTGGTGAAATGCGACGTGCTTTTGCCGCAAAGTTCACCGTGCTCCGCGCACGTTAACGCATTAATGTGTGTGTGATGGGTGGGTGGGGGTGTGGTGAGTTTTGGCGTGTTATGCTAGCGCGCACGCAATCACGCGCGCTCGTCCCCCGCTGCTTTGGGTCACGGCGTCAAGGTGCGCTCCACCGAGAGCGCGGTGTCATTTTCATACAGCCAACTCTATGTGTGTGTGTGTGTGTGTGTGTGTGTGTACGTTGCGCTGCTACTTTAATGCACACTTGTCTGCCCTAACACCTTCTGCTTTTGGCGTTCACAGCATCGCTGTCACCGCCAGTATGGTTGTTGCTGACGTTAATGTTGTTGTTGCAGTTTTCTGCGTTGGCTCCGTTCATTTGTGTACTTTTAATTTCTCGCCTCGCCACTGATTTATCGCTCGCCGTTGTACTACATTCGATGTCAATAGCGTCACAAACACACACACACACACACACACTCATACAAACATACACTTTGTATGAAGCTTTCTGCGCGAAGCATATTTTTATGGCAGGCAATTATGGACCATTATGAACCCTCAGAAGGCGTACAGATCTTTTTATTGGAATTTTATGATGCGATGTACTAAGAGAAAATTTCTTTTTTTTTTAATTGGGAAAACTCAAGCTAAGAAACAAGCTTTATACAGAAAGTTTACTTACTACAAATTGAAGTAAAAAAATGAATCAAAAAACTAATAAATTCAAAAACTTTAAGAAAGTATTAAATAGGTTATTTAATTTTTAAATTTAAATTAAATTAATTTAAATAAAAAAATATATATATAAAAATATACAACAACTTTCTTTTTTTAAATTGGAAAACTCAAGCTAAAAAACAAGCTTTATACAGAAAGTTTACTTACTACAAATTGAAGTAAAAAAATGAATCAAAAAACTAATGAAATAAAACAAAAGTATTCAATAGTTTGTTAAATATATAAAAATATATACAAAAATATTTTATATATTCAATAAAAAAATATATGTAAACAAAAATCAAACAAAATAAAATAAACTAATTACATTTTAAATTAAAATTAATTGAAATAAAAAGTAAAAACTTTATTTAAATTTTAATTACATAATTTGAACCACTTTTAAGGGTTTTAGAAAGCCTAAAACCCCTATATACATATACTAAAAAATTAAGTACAAATTAAAAAATGTAAAAATATCAGGTGTACAACTTTGCTTCCGCCGTTTTCCGATAGGTGGCTGTACCGGCTGAGGCTGGTTGAAATACATAGATGGTAATGCCTTTAAAGTGAGTGTGGACAGTGCCTAACGGATTGTCATCGCCGTTTCAGTGACAGTTGTTCTTGTTTTCGTATTATTCACGCTCAAAAATGTCCGTTTATGTGCCCAATTCTCGCCATTTGCGGGAAGTTTTACTTTTCTGTTACAATTCGCAAAAAAATGCAGCTGAAGCGCATCGAATGCTCTCAGAAACTTACGGTGATGCTGCTCTGAGTGAAAGAACGTGTCGGGAGTGGTTTCAACGTTTTAAAAATGGTGATTTCGATGTCGAAGACAAACATGGTGGTGGAAGAGAAAAAACCTTCAAAGATGAACAACTAGAAGCATTGCTTGATGAAGATTCGTGCCAAACCCAAGAAGAGCTTGCCGAATCGTTGGGAGTGAGTCAGCAAGCCATTTCAAAACGTCTCAAGGCCCTGGGCATGATTCAGAAAGAAGGAAACTGGGTGCCGTACGAGTTGAAACCGAGGGACATCGAGCGCCGTCTATTTGTATGTGAGCAACTGCTTCAAAGACAAAATCGTAAGGGGTTTTTACATCGAATCGTAACCGGTGATGAAAAGTGGGTTCGATACGATAATCCTAAACGCAGAAAATCATGGGGAAAGCCCGGGCATGCTTCTTCGTCGACGGCAAAACCGAATATTCACGGCGCCAAGGTTATGATTTGTATTTGGTGGGATCAGCTCGGTGTGATTTACTACGAGCTCTTAAAACCGGGTGAAACCATCACAGGAGATCGCTACCGAACGCAACTGATGCGCCTTAGTCGCGCGCTAAAAGAAAAGCGGCCACAATATCAAGAGCGACATGACAAAGTCATCCTCCAACACGACAATGCTCGGCCTCACGTCGCAAAAGTGGTCAAAAAGTACCTGGAAACGCTGAAATGGGAAGTCTTGCCCCACCCGCCGTATTCCCCAGATGTCCCCCTTCTGACTTCCACCTATTCCGTTCGATGGCACACGGCCTGGCAGATCAACATTTTCAATCCTTCGAAGAATTGGAAAAATGGATTGCTTCATGGATAGCGTCAAAAGAGGGCTCCTTTTTTCGAGCCGGGATCCGAAAATTGCCGGAAAGATGGGAGAAAGTTGTCGCTAGCGACGGACAATACTTTGAATAATACATCTGTAAGCACTTTTTCGCAATAAAGCTTTTAATTTTGGAAAAAAACGGCGGAAGCAAAGTTGTACACCTGATATTAATTTAAAATATTTAAGCATTAAAGACTTATTAAAAATTGTTAGTAGATTATTTAAACTAATTTAAAAAATTCGTTCTTAAAGTCTAAAAACCCCCATATATACTAAAAAATGAAATACAAAATATACAAATTAAAATATAAAAATATAAATTTCAAATAAGTTATAAATGAATATATTTAACCCTTAAAAACTTATTAAAAAACAATTAATTATCAGTAATTTTTTTAGTAACTATTAATAAATATAAATATTGAAAACAAAATTAAAAACAAAATAAAAAGAATAATACAACAAATACAAAATAATAAAAATTAATAAAATAATAAAAAAAATCTTAAAATAATATAAACAAATAATTTAAAAGTTGAAGTACACTTAATTACTTTTTAAAAAATTAATTAAAATCTAACATAAATTTAAATAAGTAATTGTTTTATATAAAAGTTTTTTAAATTATTCCTTACATTGCACCGAATATTTTCGGATTTACTTTGTCTCAAGTAATTAACAAAAATAATTTTAAATGAAATACTAAAAAAACCTATTAACCTATACCTATAACCTTAAATACTAAAAAACCTATTTAAAATTAAATTAAATTAAACTAAAGTAAAGTAAAATAAATTAGTTATTAAAAGCCAATTTAAAAAGTAAAATAAATTAAATTAATGTTTAAAAAAATTGTTTCAATTAATGTATCCCTTAAAAAATGTAAGAAATATTTTCTGGTTTATTTTGTTTCAACAAATTACTTTAATTTAAATTATAAATTAAAAAAAAACATTAAAATTGAATTAAGTAAACCGAAATAATAAAACATAATATTATTGTATAAAATAAAGAAATTATTAAATAAAGATATTAAAAAAATATATTAAAAAATTAAAATAAAACAATTAAATTTAAGTTTTAAATTAAGGTAACCAATTTTAGTTAAACGCAAATTAACTCAACAAAAATAAATACTTATAACTAAAATCATTTTATTTTTTCGATTTTATTTTTTTTGTATTTTTTAAAACAAACAGGTACATCACACTACCCAAACTTACTCTACTTAACTAAACATTTATTTAATTTCTTACTTTTTACTTTTATTTATTTCCATGTTTTACTTTTTAATAAATTAACTCCAGTTTGAAGCAAAATAAACAAGAAAAAATTTACATATATTATTTTTTCGTACTCTTAGAAATTCAGTTTTTTTAAATAATAAACTAGAAGCCCTATTTAAAAATATCTTACAGTAAAAGAATCATTTAAAACGGTCGGGTAGTTTTCGGAATAGGAAAAGGAATCCTTATATAGTAAACATTTGTAAGACAACGCAGTCAAGCGTTGGAGCTAGAAGTAAAATATGTTAAAAAAGTTTTAAAGACAAATAAAGGAAGATTGGTCTCATATTTGACTTGCTTGAAGGTAGCTTTAGACATTGAAACTAATTTTAAACATAAACCGTACATTTTGCATGACAATCTTCTTAACACTTATGCGCACTAATGAATTTTACTGTTGCAGGAATAGGTCTGATAGACATGATTAAGTGTTGTAATAAAGGGTTATGGATGCTTCGAAACCTTTCATTTTATAAAATTTGGAAAAAAATGCATGAGGCAAAAAATTGTTTTTTGGAAGTATAGCATCGCCTCAAGGTCAATGTTTACAATAATACTAGGAAATTCGACAAATTGCTCCATAGCTGCTTAGAACCAGATCTTACAGGGTTAAAATCTGTGACTTGCAGAGCTCAACTCATAACATAGATCAACACAGTAGAGGGAGGTCGAGTTTTTAAATCGTACCTCGTACTGTGGAATAAGTTTCAATATTTTTGCTACACTTTTGAATTGGTTTGCTTAAATTTCTATCTCCAATTTTCCAATCCTTTTTTCCTACTTTAATTTTCTAAAAAACAACGCACTGCTCATTTTCTAAAATCACCCAAATATCCGTTAAAGGCCCGAAAAATTTATCAACAGAAAATTAAAATCCCCTAAACTTTGTTCCTAAAGAATTCTCTTTATTTTAAATTCATTCTAATAGTCCTAAACTCTTTTTTAGAAAATTCAAAAACATCATATTTTGTTAAACAAAGTTTGTATTTAATTCAACTGTTAGTCAGTTAATGTGTCTCAGCGGCCGCCTCAATGATGCTAAAACATTTGACTACCCGCAAAGTGTTCAGCTCTCCAAGTTCTTTTCAGCCATTTCAGCGATGACCTAATCGGCTCTCACTCGCTCGCGCGTCGACCAGCCAACAAACAACGCGCCAGTTGCTGCCGGCCGCTTGTTGCAAATCGACCCTTATCAGGTGGGTATAAATATATAAATTGTCGCTGTTTAAACTATAAATAGCGGTGGGAAATTTGATGGGCCTACCCTCGAACGGCCGCTGTCTTCACTACACGTCGAACTGCGGCTGAATTAAAATAGATTTTCCACTTTGATGCCTCGCGGCTTGCCGAAAACAAGCTCGAGCACAAAAAACGCAGCCATTAAGCGTGCGTCTTGGCTTGACAAGACTTGTGATATTTACAAATCATTTACTTTCAATGCGGTAATTAAACTAATTTACGCATTAACAAAACTCAGTCTTTATGGGCGCTGGGTGCAGCCGGTTGGTCGTTCTTATTGCCATTGTTGTTCTTATTGGCGTTGCTGTCCAATGAAGTGCTCATTTGGCTGCGTCTTCAACAATTTCATTTCATTTCATTGCAAAACTATGCACGACCCATTGGCAGCGCCCTCGCATCGGCCGCCACTGACTGCCGCCATTTCGTTGTTTGTTAATTATTCATGCAATAAAACTTTACAGCGCAACATCATCCAATTCATATCGGGCGTAATTGTCAATTGCAGTTAAAACAGACAATATGTTGTTGCTTTTTCCTACTTGCACATTGTTGTTGCTGCTTCCTTTGGTTTTTTGTCATGCATTGTTGGCCGACTGCTGACTGGGTTCCCCCTAAGCTGCGGTGTTTTCGCAGTGGAACACGCCACCAGTGGAGACGAGCTGTTTGCTGAGCTGCACAACCACACACACACATGCACAGCCATTCACACGCCACACACAATCGTTCTCACAACGAGACACGTGGAAGCCGTGCGGCACACCGGTGCGTATGCGTAATAATGCGTTCGAAACTTTCGCTTTCGCTGTGGCGTTTACTTTGGGGTAACTAAAATGTGTTTCAAATGACATGAATGGACAACGCAGAATGGATACGAATTGCATTCAAGGCACGGCCACCAGGTGTCGCTGCGTGCCACATCTACGAGCGACCGTGTAGATCGCACTGGCAGCACTCCTTACTGGTGAATGAGTCCTGCCATCTACCAAATTACGATTTCCTTGCATGGTTTTCGATGCAAACTGTGTGAATAACGAGCATTGCATTACAGGGTGTTCCGGGTGTTGCCTACATGAAGGTAAAGTGGTGGAAATTGTTGAAGCAATACTCGTAGAGGTCTCACGTTCGGATGTTGCTCTGAAATTCTTTTGTTCTAGATTTCTCTTACTCGGAAAACCATTTCAAATTGTTATTGAATGAATTAATTAGTTAGTATATTATATATGTTTTATTTCAGAGACCTAAAATAATTATTATCCATATTTTTCGAAATAAAAAAAATTTCCTTATTTAAGAAATTTCTAAAAATATTGCTTTATAATAATTATTCCTAATAAGAACAAGTAAAAAGTATATTTTTCGTTGTCGATAATTATTATTTCGGGATTTTTTTTTACGTTGCTTCATAACTTTTATTTATGATTTTTTTCATTTACGTTGCCGATAATTATTATTTTGAAAAAAAAATTGTTTAAGGTGAATTACCACATTTTGGGTATGAATTGATTTTTAACACTTTCGCTATTTTGTTGCCATATGGCAACATGCTACTTTGTGGACGTCTGCATCCTCTATGGTTGCAAGAATACATTTTTTTGTTGGTCTTTAGAATAGTTTGAAGTTTTAGGAAAAATACGAAATTAATAAACTGAATATTTAAGTTTAAAGAAGAGAAGTATACACGTGTTTTTAATGGTATATCTTGACATAGTAAAGGAAGAAGAAGCAGAAAAAAAATTTTCTTTTCGTTTCTTTCAATTTAGATACTTTTTTTTTAATTTTGGCTGAAGTAAATGAAGAAATATTCAAATTTTCGTTATGCGTAAAAAGTTTTATGTTTAAGTAATTATTACAGCCACAACGATGTGGTTGCTCTCATAGAAAAACACTCTAAAATACAGGGTCCGAGTATAAAAATTAAAAAATGTCTTATGGAATATTGCTAATATAACCACATAGAAGCCTAAGACGAAAAATTGAAAAGTTTAACTTCCCCCAGTAAAAACCTGTAGCGAAAGGGTTAATTGTTTCAAATTGACAAACACAAATTAATTTCAGAAATAAATATAAGTTATAAATATAAGTTATGAAGCAACGTAAAAAAAATCCCAAAATAATAATTATCGAGAACGAAAAAAAATGTGTTTCTCATAACAGTTATTACGCAACGTAAAAATTAATTATTAATAATTATAATCAACAAAAAAAAATTATGTTGCATTGTAATAGTTACATTGCAATTATTTTCTTAAAAAACATATACCTAATACCTGTTTTATTTACATTTCGTTGTAAATCTGTACGGATTGTATTAAATTTCTGGATTACTTTAAATAAAAAAAAAAAATTTTTTTTGGCTGGATAATATTTTGGATTGTCCAATCTGCAGAATCAACACCAATGTTGATACATACAGGACACTTCCTCCTGACGGCCCAAGGTCACAGGGTGCGTTTGACAGACAATGAAAGGTGCAGAATGTGCAAGGAACAGGACGCTTCAGAAACGTTCTGCTTCTCAAGGTTAAGCTTGAGAAACCTGCGGACACACAAGACGAGCCGAGGTGTTGTCAGGACTGAAGGACCGAAGACTTTACTGAGCTTTGCACTGATCACTGCTTCAACTCGTGACGGGTCCTCCACGGATCTGGTATCGCAAAGTACGCAACAAGCTTCTTGTGTGGCCAGAAACTCTACCGATTTTGTTTTTATTCCTTTCTGTCCTTCTGTCTATCTTTTCGTTTAATAATCTTGATTACAAATTTTCGTTTAATAATCTTGATTACAAATGCTTGGTAGTGCTTTACGATTTTCTGTGTACAACTTCCTGCTGGCATACGAACGTGTGCTGCTAATATTCCAAGCTCAGTGCACGCTGCATATTTGTATGTATTCAGTTATTGCAGCCGATGGGTGCACATGCACTCACAGCCGTGCATTGTGTGTACTTACGTAGGAATGTCTATAAGTATGGGGTCTGACTTCCGCGCAGTGCCCTTCAGTTCGTGCGCTGTCAACAGCAACAACAACAAAAATGGGAGCAACATTTTGCATGCCATCCATGAAATTGCTGCGCATTCAGACACGTTCGTCCAGCCGAGGTTGCAAGTCGACGGGCCGTTGTGGCGTTGTGGCGAGTGGAAGCAACGTCGGCATTCGGCATTCGGCACGAGCACCAGCACTCGAACGCCAAACGGGCACGTTATCTCGGCTGCGGCGCCTTATCGCGCAATCACACGTTCCACCAGCCAAAGTTGCTGGTCATCCCTTGCTCGGCCGACATGTTCGGGACCGCTGCCGCGCCGTCTTGGACCAGCATCCGCTGCTTGTTGGCGTTGGTTGTGGCTAAAAGTGGCGCTCGATGTTGTTGCCGAGTGTCGAGCGCCGAGTGCCGCATGCTGTGTGTGTGTGTCGAATGCATGTGCGTGTGTGTGTGTGTGAGTTTGTGGCTGCGTAGTATACGCGCCAGTTGACGTCATAGAGCTTTTTATTGATTTTCATTGGCAAGTTTCTTCTCGGGTTTGTTGGGTTCGCGAACAGATGTCAGCTTGACAGGATAGCAACACGCACGCACAGCGCAAGGCCGGCTATGTTCGAGGGGGGGCAGAGGGCGCGCTGGAGCTGTGTTGTTGCAGCAGCAGCATTGAGCGGTGCTGCTGTTGGCATTTGTTGTGCTTTTGCGGGAAGTGCGACGTTGTGGCGTTCAGTCGCAGCCAGGATGCTGCTGCCATATTTTCTGCTTCTGTTGTTGTTGGTGTTGTTGTTGTTGATAATTTCATTTTAGTTGCCCTAACACGAACGACACTACGCAGCGGCAGCGACGTTGGCATCAGCGTCGGTGGCAGCAGCGAACAATTCGCGTTCCATTGTGCCTGCATACGTAATTACGCCACCATTGTTGTTGCTTTTGCTTTGCTCCGATTGTTTTTCGGCACTTTTTTCACTCATTGTTTTTGTGTTTACTGTGGTTCAAATGCTGGTGTGCGTACTGGTGTGACTGTGTGAGTGTGTGTGTAATGTGTTTCATTATATATATATATTTTTTTTATATACTGTTCAACGAGCGTTTGTTGTTGTTGTTATTATTATTATTATTTGACAAACATAAATATGCAGCGGCTGCGATGTGCGCTTATGGCGCACTATTTGAATATGTTGGGTTGTTGGTGTTGTTGTTGTTGCTGTTGCTGCTTTTCTTATGCCCTGCACTGAAATGTTGGGTCATATACCACAGAGATAACATGACAGGATCAGGATCTCCAGTAGAAGTGATATAGCAATGTTTGTTCATACGTCCTACTGTTCGTCCCATTCATACAACCGTCCGTCCATTCATATTTTAGACATTTCTCGGCAAAAAGGTTTTTGTTTTTGGTCGCACGGTGTAATAAATACAAACTTGGAATTTTTCACTCAGGGCTTTATAACATTGTAATTTTTATTTCGATTCTACTGATCTTTTGCTTAATTTTTACACAAATATATGTAAATAAATAATATATATTTCATTTTAGATTTTAAAACCAGAGGCAAAAATAAAAAAATATAAAAAATGTATCTATAAAAATATTATTCCAAATTTATAATTTAAGATATATTAATATCTTTCAACTTAGATTTTAAAACCAGAAAAAATAAAAAAAAATTTACAAATTATATCTACAAAAATTGTATTCCAAAATTTATAATTTTTGAAAATGGTTAAAAAGTTCAGTTTTTTTAATTGTCACCGTCAGCAACTTCCTTAAATCTCATTATTATTCAAGAAAGAGGTGGAAAAATGGAGAAAAACAAAAAGAAGATGCATACAAAAAAAATTTTTTGATTTTTCAAAAACGCTTCTTAAGAAAATTTTTTGATTTTCAGTTTCGTATTCAGCTGCCCAAAGTAAGTCTAGAAAACACTATTTTTGGTGCATTTTTCGTGGCAAGTAGTGTAAGCGATTTATTGGAGCAATGATTTCTTGACCGCTTCATCTCTCCAAATTTAACTGTCAACTGGCCAGAAACAATGTATTCCATGAAATGTGATTTATTTCTTTAGAGTTTTGTGAAATCTCTGGTCTATGCGTATAAATCACAAAAAATTCAACAATTTTTGAGCTCAAGGCCAAAATCCAACGCATTATCGGTGAGATAGAATCAAATCTTTATAAATCTGTGATCAGAGCCGCGAGAGCCATTTACCGGAGATGTTTTCCATACTTAATCGAAACATGTCTACTTTGAAATGCAAACTAAAAAAATATCACCACGTGTTCAATAAATTTTCACATAAATTTTTTTTTTATGAAATTTTCTATTTTATTTTATTTAATTTTTTTATTTTTCCCTTAAATCGTGCTTTTTTTTAGGACACCCTGTATACAATATTGAATTATTAAATATAATGCAATTGATACTTTCATAAATATTTTAGTATTTTCTTTTCAGTTTTGTGTAAAATAACCAAAATTATGTCAAATAAAATTATGATTTTACATCCAACGCATTTTAGATAATCATTCAAATTCGTTCTCAGCGTAGCCTAACTTAACATTTAATTGCTGGCCAGTTGTAGAGTGACAAATTAGTCGTCCTAAAACCGTTTGCAACAACACTACTACTTGTTGTATTGTTAATTTTGTTTGTGTTTGCTTATTACGTGGTCGTTGTTGTTGCTGCTGCTGTTGTTGTTGTCTGTTATTTGTTTCCATTTTGTTGTGCGTCGCGTATTTGCATTGCATTGATTTGTCTGGTAATTCGCCGCGTGCACTGCCAACGGATTGAGCAGCGTTTCGCTTAGAGCGCTTCGCCCAACGTTCGCCATGCACACCTCGAATCACAATAATCGAAATCAAATCGGAGATTATTCGCGGAAATGCACAACAGCGAGGCTGGGTGACGATGTTTATAATCGAGGCTGGCCATAAGGTGAAAGTTCAACGGCTTAAAACTTATTTAATATAACAATGACACAGGCGGTCAGTAGTCAGTCGACGTTTACTGATTTTACTGTGGATGCAAAATATTTCAGTAACTGTGTTCAGTGAAGTTAAAAAAAAATATTTGGTTTCAGACTATAAAAGGCAGATTTGATATACAGGGTGACGCAAAAGTTGTCACCTAATGTTCTTTGGCTTTAATTTGTTTATGACTGAATGTATGAATGTACCTATGTATGAATGAATGAAGGAATAAATGTGCAAGCATTTACTTTTGCCGCCATTTTCAAAACTCTACCGATAGAGTGATTAATTTTGCGACACCTTGTATCAGCACCAGATGCAAAATTGTTCATTTCAACTGAAAATTATTGTTTTCAAACTCGGCTTGAAATCATTTGATTCATTTTGATTATTTTAGGTGCAGTTTGGAAGCAGTGAGAAGATTATTTTAGAGAAATCTTAACTTTTGTGTGACGGTCCCTTAAGGGTTAGAAATAGGAAATAATTTAGTAGCAGAAAATTTTCAAATAAAGGTCAGTTTCACTATTAAGTTTTTTAAGAGCAATGTGCCCGCATTGAAAATCTTATTTTAAAATAGTTCATAATTTTGTATGAAACTGCTTTTAATGATTGGCGATTGGACATAACGTCGCCTGAGAAAACGATTGTCGTATGTGCTATGAAATTCAATGGAACATACGACATTCGTTTTCTGCAGCGACGATAAGTTAGTTGAACACAAATGTTCAAAACGGGAAAAAAGTGTAAGTCGGTCTAACATTTTACTACTTTGAGGACAAATTAAAAGCATTGGGAAGCTTATTTTAAAAATTTCATTTGTAAAGCAGTGCCTGGCAGGAGAAAAGTTAATTGGAATAAATATATGTTAGACTTATGTGTATATATAGAAGACTTATTATATGAGACAAATATATCTTCTTATTTTTAAGTTGAAGACATCACGTTGACGATCATTGCCTGAATCACTGCAAGCCTTTAGTTACTAAGGTCTACCTTGTCTTCTTGATGCTGTAGTGTGAAGATTGGGATTTGAAGATCAGCTATTTTGTTTTTTGCTGTAGAGGTGGAAAACTTTATAGACATCAGGCCATAATTTTGACTCACTTGAATCACCTCCTGAAGATCTGTTCTGCCTGGGCGCTATTGTTCGTTCAAGACGTCCCACAGTGCTTCGAGAGTGGACAAAAATAAGAAAACAAATTATCGCATATTTTGACAAAAGTAGTATCCTGTTCAAGGCAGGGGCGTAGCCAAGGGAGGGGTTTAGGGTGTCAGAACCCCCCCCATAGCCTATAATTTGTCAACATTTTCAATCACTATGCATCGTATGTACGTTCCCACATTAGCAAAAAGGTCTTTTCATCTTTAAATATTTAAAAGAAATTAACAAAAATTAACAAAACCCTTTTTTACCGAAACTAATTTGTTTTTTTAATAGTCACGTTTAGGCTTAATGCAGCGATTTGCATGTTCTAAAAACATGTCTAAAGAGGAGTTTAGTTCGTCGACCGGAATGTCCTTCAGGATGTCGGTATAAGCCTTTTGGATGGTTTATACGTTCTCAAAACGTATTTTTCATCGGCAAATGCATTCTTTGAAAAGGTGAAATTCGCACGGTGCCACATCATGTGAAAAATTTATCGTGAGTTTTAATCAAAATGGTAGCGAAAGCGCCTGGGATCACCCAGGTACATTTGTATAAAAAATGACAAAATTCAAGTTTAAACATGAACAAAATTTCAAAAAAAATATTTTTTCATGTTATTGAAAATTACCTTAAAATTTGTGCAGATATTAAACATGAATATTAAAAAGATCACCCGGTGGGTAAAGTAAAGCGAAGGTTAAATCCAATTTCAATAATTTCAATGAAGATTTTGGCTTATCTTTTATGAATTACCGCCCAATTTTGATCTACGGTGATCGCGGATTCAGTTGGCTAACACGTTGGTCATCATTTATGTTCTGACAATCGTTTTTAAATCGCTTTTACCACTTATGAACTCCATCACGGTATAAACAAAAATCACCATAAACTTGGTTCATCAATTTAGATGCTTCGGTTAAAGTTTAAACATTTTTAAAACAATAGTTAACATTGGATCTTTGTTCGATGCACATTTTTGTACGAAAACACAAAAATACTTCCACTTCAGATGCAATAACTTCGCTTTCAGTCCACCAAATTTCATGAAATTTTTACTAAAAATCAGGGAAAAAATTTAATTTTTAATGCATTAAGTCACATAAGCCACAACAAAATGCCCTATTTGGAAAGTGCAGTTTACTTTAAAAAACATGTACTATAATAGATACTAAACTGGCCAAAAAATTTTTTTTAAAACCCCCCCCATGCCCAAGTTCTGGCTACGCCCCTGGTTCAAGGTTATTTGTATAATTAAGCTGGATCCGAAATACTATATCGAAAAATTGTGGAGATTAGGAGATATAGCTTGTCAAAGTCGGATATATTTTTACAAAAATTTTTGAAGGGGAAAAATGAAATTAGGTGCTTGTATACAAAAAATTGTAGAAAATGTATTGTTGCAGATAGGCTACTAATTTCATCTTATATTAAAACTACATTGATAGGAGCGGGACCGCTGATTGGTTTTTTTTTGTTTAGCATAAATAGTTTTTTTTGTACGAATTTTCAAAAATTATTTTTTTTAATCAATGAAAATGCAAAATAACCAAATTTAGAAAGGCAATTAAAACCGAATGGCGTGAACTGGCGTAAATCTTTTTTATGACATTTTTTAGATGGACTTTCTTCTCTTAAATCCGCCAAAAAAATTTTGCGTCTTTTTGCGCCTTTGGAAAATATTCAATTTTTCGAAACTACTAATGTTGATTTCTTTATAGAAGTCGCTTGAGTTAAAATTGCGACCAAAATGTGTAACCAAGTCAATGATGATAAAATAATATATAACCATATACATATTTTAGATTTTTTTAACTATCTATTTTTTGGGAAACAAACACAATTTTCAGTCAGTCAGTCAGCAGCCCAAAATGACTTAGACTGCAAATTTTCAGGGAATTCGAATTATATTTACGGTTTTATATGAGTGGTACAAATAATAATTAAATCTTCAAAACCGAAAATTCGACTTAGTATTTTCCTTTCAAAAGAGCCAAAAATCTGTTGCACAGCTCTACTTGTTGTACACATAGATACTTTCTGGTACAACAAACATATCAAAAATTACTACTATTAAATATGATTTATGAAAAACTAAAACAACCAATTACCAGCTTCTGTGATAAGTTGAAGTATACTTAGGAAAGGATAATCCTGTCCGTCTGTAGTATCATAGAGACAGAGCAGGATTCATTAAAAATCTTCAAAGACATTAATGACTGCAGTTTTAGTATAAAAAGTAGTCACCATTTTGATTTTCATAGCAAATATTTATACTGCAAAATTATATCAACACCTTTTGTGCTCTACGCCTCTGTGAACTGCTCTGGTTTCGTACTTGGCTACAGCCGTTGCAACCATTCATCCACGTTCACATTACTAACCGGTACACAAACCGCTAAAAGCGACCGCCAACGCTTCGTGTTACCTACAGATGACGCTTTCCTAAAGCTCGGTTAGCCAGCACAGTGGCATTCACCGCAGCGGACCTGCGCACTAAAGGCACACATCAGCCGAGCGGCTGTGCGAAATGTCAAAAGTGACATTTGATTTGAAAGAGCGCCGCTCACACCACACAAACGGCAGGTTTATTGTTGTCAGCGAGCGAACCCACCCCAAAAATCACACTCGAGTAAAAATAACTTTAACCGAAACCAGTAAAGTTTCGGTGCGGAAAAATGATTTCGATGGGCTTTCAGCCGTCCCTCTGAATCCTAATTGCTAGCGTGCTCGAGCTGTTCTCGGTCGCCACCACTCAACACAGTTCCAACCACCCACCACCCAGCGCCCGCCCAGCTCGCCCTGTGGCCCCCCAGCTGCGGCGTTTCGGCTCTCAGTAAACGAAATCTCTACAGCAAAATTCTAATGAAAAATCATGAAGAATTCATAAACGCTGGCTTAACATCTCTGCGCCAGACACAGCATCAGTGAGTAAACGATAACACTTCGACTTTTCAACATATCCGAGCGTTTAGCGACACTTCAATCGCCCAAAAGCAACTAAAAATTGTCTGCCGCCGTTTGTTTTGTGTGCAAAAAAATCCTAAAAAATATTTATTACACCAAAATTGGTCAACGTTTTCAATAAAGTGCAGTTTTTTCAAAAAACTCGGCATTTTATCGACTGGCTGCGGCGCAGTTCGCAGTGCGCATTTCGCTGGATTGCTGCAGGAGCTGAGGGCAAACAAAAAATGTTGTATAATTTCGGGCGCTTTCAAATATAAAAACGCCAGACTTGCCGAGAAAAGTGCGCGGCGGTCAATCGGTGCAAAGAAATTTGCTTCGCCGAAAAAGCAACTCGAAATTTGATGCAAAAAGTGTAAAGCAGCGCAACAAATCGCAAATCGCATACATATCAGTCGAAACGCCTAAAAGCACACACACAGGAGCGCTGCGGCCAAAGGCCAATTAGTGCCGTCAAAGCGAAAACCAAAGCGTAATAGCCCGGAAAATTCGCGCATTCTTAGCACTTGCACGAAATTTCCTTGTACAGACGCTTTTTAGCCTAAAAGTATACAGCGAAAATTGCTGTTGTGCTATTGTGCTGCTGAAATATAATTCTTTTTTTTTTGGATTGCTTGTGAATAAAGAAGTAAAGAGTAATGCTGCCAAAGGATAAAAGCGAGGAGTAGAGCGAAAAAGTGAAAACGCCAAAGCGAGAAAACGGAAACAGCGACAGGGGGGGAGTGAGCGCGTTTGCGCTATCGCTTCAACACACCAACGTGGGCAACGTGGAATAGCAACGAAGTGAACGGGAAAAGGAAAAAACAAAAAGCAGAATTTAAGAGTGCATTGAAAAAAGCGTGCAAGAGCAAAGTGAGGCAACATTAAGAGCGGAGTGAAAGAGCGCTGGTGTTAGTGCGAAGAGCAACTTTGAATTGTGAC
The DNA here is from genome assembly GCA_964056695.1 of Melieria picta. NCBI lineage: Eukaryota > Metazoa > Arthropoda > Insecta > Diptera > Ulidiidae > Melieria > Melieria picta. Next base: position 89,276,081 of record OZ057398.1, on the reverse strand, counting down.
ATTTGCTGGCGGTGAATGTAGGCAAACGCGACTCGTGTGTGATATAACCAAAATTGGTAATGTCAAAGTTAGGACCATTACACCGTTAATGCGTGCATCGTAACGGAATTAGTTGAGTTGGAAATGCGAAAAGGCAACGCTAAATAAATTATGTAGAAACTCTAATGAAAGACACTTGAAGCAAACGAAACATATCATCAACTTGGCCTCAAATGAACCCAACTAGCAATAAGTAAACTTTTAATGTAACGGTTAACGTCAAATCGACGCCACATATCACATACATATCAGTCTCTCCAAGAGAAAACGAAGTTAAGTAATTTAAATGCCGTATTTATAGGGAATTTTAGCCAAAACTAGAACACACAAATAGTACGAAATATCGGTAAAAAATTCTATTTGTATTATGAACTATTCAAAACATAAAAATATATAATTTAATATACAAATATATATTAAAACAAATATATATATAGTAAATATATCACAACATATCAAGTGAACGGAATATAGCTTCAAATCGCCACATATCAATTGAGCCAAATCAGGTTTAAAATCGCAACATATCAAGCAAAAGAAATCGAGTCTTAAATGGCTATACATCAAGTCAAAGAAATCGAGTTTTAAATCATTACATATCAAGTGAGAATAACCGAGTTTTAAATCTTCACATATCAAGTGAGAGGAATCGAGTTTTAAATCATCACATATCAAGTGAGAGAAACCGTGTTCAAACTATTGGAACTTTTAAAGTGAAATTGTAAAAGTTGTTTATGCGTTTCCATAGACGATAAAGTTATCAAAACATTTTGAAAGAAAACTTGTACTGTTGTCGAAACAGCCGCCATACGAGGCCTACATTCACGCGCAAAAAATACAGCTGCGAAAAAGAGCAACTAAAGAGCATACAAAACGTGAGTAAAACCAAAAAAAATAGTACCAAAAAATTTAGTTGATATGCTTCGAAGTTCGATACTTTCATACACTCTTCTATTCTACAGAATACAGAAAAATGGGTTTAATATTTATAAATAAAGAAAATAAATGTCTTATCATTTAGGTATATTTTTTATTTGATATTTGTTAATTTTAATTCAGATCTTGGACAGAATTTCTTACAGACTAGACAACAAATCAGTAACTACGTAAAGATAAAAGAAAATTAGAATTAAATAATAATAATTAAATACTAATAATTAAATAGTATTTATTTTTTTATTATTTAATTATTAGTATTTAATTATTATTATTTAATTCAAACATTTTGTTTTCATCTTTAAGTAGTCACTGATTTGTTGTTTAGTCTGTAAGAAATTCTCTCCAAGACCTGAATTAAAATTAATTGGAATTAAATAATAATAATCAAATACAAATAATTAAATAATAAAAAATAAAATTTGAATTAAATAATAATAATTAAATTATAATAATTAAATAATATCACTGTACATCACAAAAAAAATAACAAGGTTTTGACACCGGATTCTGCTAGAGGGAGCAAAAAATTAAACGTGTATCAGTGTTTTTAAGTTTAAGCTTTAAAGGGTCAAAGTTTTCTCCCTTTTGTATATTCTTATTGTGAATCGGCATACAAAAACCATACAAGCTTACACTTTAGGTACATGATGTGTTCAGCAATTTTATGTACAATATTAAGAGGAACATTTTCATGGAACACTTTAACCCGCTAGCTCCTATGTTTATGGGTCAATTTGACCCTTTTTTTCTAAAATGCCAAAAATGTCCTTTAAAACAGGACTTTTTAAGGACGAAATATACCACAAAAATAGTCGACATAAATTTCTACTATAGGTCTCTGTATACAATAACGCTCAGAAATTAACTTGAACGCCAGAAATAAGCCAAAACTGAAAATTTGTTAAGGTGTTTATTTCGTACTTATCCAAAATTGGTACTTAATTGTCCTACAAAACTTTATTTTAGAAACTTAGTATGTATGGGAAAAATATTCAACGCTTGACAACAAATCAATAACAATTAAAGCTAAAACGGAAAATTAGACAATGGACAAAGATATTTTATTTTTAGACATTGCAAGATCAAAGAGTTCAAAATAACGTCTAACTGAATCAATGTTCGATTTATGGGCAAAATAAGTCCATAAGACGTTCTGTTGAAACTATTTAAAATAAAAAGGGACAATGAACCCCAGACTTCTAAAAAATTACTTACGTATTTTCTGCATAGAAGAGCGGAAAAATCTAAAATATTAAAAAGAAAATCGAAAATAACTTACATGTAGATCACTGACCTTTTACGTTAGAAAGATTTTAAATCCCATAGAAGGTTGCACGATCTGTAAGGACGAAGTGGGTCAGCAAATTTCAATGAAAATTTGTTTCAATTGCATTCCAATTGACGATTGAAGTGTGACACATGGAAATGTCATATTCCAACATTTTTCTTCTGATTTACTTCGCTTGGGAGCATAGAGCTTCAAGAAGGCATCCAATCTCGACCTCACCAAAGTTATATATAAAAGTTTTAACGTATATAAATTTGAAAAAATATAATGGCTATTGCGACGATTGAAAGAGAACATAGAGCAAACACCTGAGATTATATGATTGCAATAGGAATTGAAAACAATTTTGATTCGAAAAAGATACCCAAATCCAAGTATTGTCCATTGTAAGCTACGACTTTCCTTCATGAAAAATTTTCTCAGCTTTTGAAACGATCCAAAAATCGACTCAACTTTCGGTGTCTTTGTAAGAAGTGAAGTGGCGCTCGGGCAGACCATGAGTCATATACGGGAGCATTTTTAATTTTTTAAAATCATCGACCAGAGCAAGTGGTATCAGTGTTGCCAGATACCTGACATGACTTTCTCATAAACTGAAAAAAATATATCTGAAAATTGATCCCAAAAAAATAAAAAAATCTCCTAAATAGTTTTTTAAATTTTGTCATTCATTAAATTAATTAATTAAATTTCTCAGAAAAAAATAAAAATAAATTTAGTTTTTTTATTTATTGCATCTTTTTATTCATTCAGCTTGAGCTTAACAACAACTTAACACAAAAAAAAGCGTATTAAAAAAATGAGATCGGTATCAAATTCTCTTTTGAAAACTTCGTAAATTAGACACATTGAAGCATAAAACTAAATTAAATTAAATTAGAAACTTTAGCTTTCAATGTTCAAGGCTTCAGTGCCACTAATGGTGTCAAAGGTATCATCATTAAAATTTCCTAAACTTTCTCCTAAAATGACAAGAATCTCCTAAGTATAGGAGGAAATCTCTTGATCTGGCAACACTGAGTGGTATTTGGAAGGAGCATTGTCTGGTGAATACGGCACCTTCAAAGTTTTCTTGAAGACTTTTGCAACTTCTGGCCGAACGTTATGTCCTTCACAAAGATCTCTAATTTTTGCAAATTGTGTTTTGTTTGTACAAAGTTTGACATGATTCGAGCACAAAGAAAGTTTGTTGCTGTTAATGCTTTAGTAAAATTACACATACCAAGTTTTGGAGAGAAATTATTATGTTTTAACAAGGTTACAGTTTTAAGTGATCCAATGCGATTTAATGCTAGTTATGCCATCTTTTGTAAATTCCTCAAAACATATTTGTACCCACAATATTCAAGATTAAATTTGATCTTATAAGAGTTAAAAATCTAGTCTAGTCTAGATCTGGTCTTGTCTCTGGTCTAGTCTAGTCTTGAGGTTTTTCCTTCGAAGAAGTCTCCGAAAGTTTCCATGCTCCGAATTGAATGAAGTCTGCCATCTTACAATTCTTCGATTTAGACTTCATCAGGACTTGTCTGGTTGCACGTCCTGATGACTTTTTTAAAGCTAATCGAGATTATCTACAATGCATCTTTCGTGTTGTCTCAAGAAGAATGTCTACCAAACTATCGAATTGCTTAATCTAGTCCTTGGTTCAGGTTAGCTGAAGACAAATGCCGAACCCTTTTAAATTAGTTTGTCGGTTAGATCGTTTACTTCTTCTTAACAGGTTCTTTGTTTTAAAGTTTAATAATTTCATATATAATTTAATTTTACATTTGTGCACCATCAAGAAAACCAAATTCACAACGTTTCAGCACCCCCCGATCATCGAAAATTTGAATGACCTCAGAACAGAGACCAGCTCGAATTCAAGAACCAACTACCTAAACTGGTTTCATCTGGCTGTTGTGGAATAAGAAAATAAATAAAAATAAGATAAGTTTTTGTACTTTTTTTAAAACTCTGAACTACTGTAATCAGCTTCCTTGCTTCTTCTTTTTCAACTCTGAACGCATATAAAAATGAGTTTTTAAAAACAGAAACCATACAACTTTAAGTTACTTTCTTATTCCTATCCACAACATTGGCTCTCGAATGACTTGTAAATACTTTACTCATTTCTTTTTGTTGTATGACAATGGGCCAATTTGTGGCCTAAATATGTTTTGCTGCAAGTTCCCATAACCGCCACTTCAACCTTATCCTTTCTAACCTATGGTCCAGTGTAGCCGGAACCAAGTGGAAATCAAATTTGAAGTGCTATAATGCCTAAATTTCTAGAACTTTGACATAAAAATGTTCGAGATAAAAAATAAAAAAAATAAATAAAAAGAAATTAAAAAAATATATAAATAAATTAAAAATATATCACATCTATCCCAAATCTGTCAAGTGTTTCAATATTTAAAGCTATTAAATTGATTGAATATTTGCGTTTAATTCAAATAAAATATCTACCATAAAAAGTAGTATCAATTATTTGTTTTAATGCGAGCCGTCGAATATGCAAAATGTGGTCAAATAAATAAATGAAATGCAAATGCGAATTTATGGAAATGCTCATTGTTTTCTCACCGGTCGGCTTCACGTTAAAACGATGAGATCATACTTTCACTCAAGGCCAAAACAAAAACAAAAACAACAAAACACAAACAACCACTATCGGCCTAACTTGGCAACAATAGCAACATTGTTGCCAAAATACCTTCACCCACTTGCATAAATGCAAAAACACACACCTACTCACATACACACATTCACACACATGCATACACATCTACACACTGGCGTACCTAACATTTCGTTTCACAAACCATTAACATTCATAAAACGCTGCGCCGGCATGAAGCGTGAAGAATGAGCGACAATGAGCGAGTGGGAAGTGCTTTGTGACAGCTGTCAACCTGTTTGTTGCCAACAGCAACAGTTTAGGCGTAACGGGGGCATGCCACAGCAACGATGGTAATTTTTCATGCGAAAAAATGTAAACTTTTCAAATAAAAAATTCGTAGGTTGTTGAGTATTGGATAACTTTTCGTCCTTTTCGATTGTGTTTGGCTATTTGCAGTTCTGCCTATCAATGAAAAAAAACTAAGTATTTCGATTGAAGACTAATCATATAATGGGCTTTTCTCTGGGTGTCCAGCAGACTTGACAGAATGAGGTCAAAGTAGGTTGGTGTATATGGGGTCAAGATTTCAAAAAAAACATTTCAAAATTTAAAATTTTTAAACTCCGGATCCACTTCAATTTATCAAAAGGCCAAAGTGATAGAGTAGGATACCTCCACACAAGCCTGAAGGAAATCAAAATTGACATTTTTGTGGCCTTCGAGTGCAAGTGGGACCTTCTCTGCTCACAACCTTCAATTAGAAACTAACGTAACCCATCCTATCCATCATATATAACGATGACATTATTATCATTAATAAATCAATTCCTAAAATCAATCCCTGAATTCTTCACCCAACATCCTTTCTCCCAACCTATGTATCCTTTCTGAACCAGCGCAATGCCTCGCATTTATAGCAGATAAATAATTATTATCCATATTTTTGGGAATAAAAAAATTGCCTTAATTTAAGAAATTTATATAATTATTGTTTTATAATAATTATTCCCAGTAAGAAATTTTTTACGTCGCCTATAACTATTATCATGTAATAAATATTTTTGAGTTGCATAATAACTCTTATAAGTAACAAGTCTATTTTTCGTTCATTATTATGATATTATTTTGAGATTTTTGTTTTTTACATTGCTTCATAATTTTTATTTATGACTTTTTAAATTTACGTTGCCGATAACTATTATTTTGAGATTTTTGTTTTTTACGTTGCTTCATAACTTTTATTTATGATTTTTTTAATTTATGTATAACTATTATTTTGAAAAAAAATGTTTACGTTGAATTACCATATTTTTGATAGGAATTGAATTTTTTATTGTTTTAAATTGACAAACGCAAATTAACTACAGAAACCTAATTTCTACCAACAACTAAACAATTAACAATCAATTCATACACAAAATGTGGTAAGGCAACGTAAAAAAAAATTGTTCTTTCATAAAAGTTATGAAGCAACGTAAAAAAATTTTCTCAAAATAATAGGTATCGGTAACGTAAATAAAAAAGTCATAAATAAAAGTTATGAAGCAACGTAAGCAAAAAATATCCCAAAATAATAATTATCGAGAACGAAAAAAATTTTGTTCTCATAACAGTTATTACGCAACGTAAAAATTAATTAAAAATAAATAATAAAATAAAATTAATTAAAAATAACATATATGTTGCATTGTAATAGTTACATTTCAATTATTTTCTTAAAAAAACTTATAATAGTTGAGTCCTTGATTTATAGGAGTATCCCCTACGCATTGGCTCGTTTAAAAAAAAAAATAAATTTCATCACCAACTCCTGTAGTCTGGAAAGCATTTTATAGCTTATTTTTAAATACTGTTTTGTCTAAAATTTGTTTAAATTTCGCTGAATTTGCTAGCAGTTTTTTGCTGAAGCAGTTTCGTCGTACACCTGGTCCGATCCTTAGAGTATGTATTTCTTTTTATGTTGAGAAGACGAATGGTCATCACTTGTCTAAAAGCGCACAGTGATTCGTTTCATTAAAAATTAAAAAAATTTAAACTCTCAGAATTTGACGATTTTGATGTAATTTCGAAGGTAAAACTCCAACTAAGACAACCCCAAAACAACTGTGCAAAAAATTAATTAGTGTGTGTGCAAATGCTGCTCAAAGTTGAAACTTTTTTTGGAAAAAACTTTAAACAACTTAAGAACAGACTACTTCTTCTAATTTTGTCCCATGGTTGCATGGAGTCGAATAACTGTAAAGCGTGTTGAATGAATGTTTTAGATCATCGCTAGAGATGTTTTTTAGAATGTCGGTTCAAGCCTTTTGGTTGGCTTCTACGTCTTCACTTTGCTTTCATTGACAAATATACTTTTCCGAAAAGATACGAAAGACCGACGAAAGATACGAGCTACCGAAAGACGGTTAATGCGCTTTTTAGTCAAAAAATCGGTTGCCAGTGCAAATCGACAAGATGGCATCAGTTGGGTTGTGCAGAACATAACCTTTTGGTAGCTAAGTGTTCAGCTAACTTGCAATGAATTGATGGCATTAAGATGCTTGAATCCCATTTCAAAAATTTTTATTTAATTAACTTAAATTTAATTTAATTTAAATTAATTTATTTAATTTTTAATTTTTTTAATTTTTTATTTAATTTTTAATTTAATTTTAATTCAATTTAATTAAAATTTAATTTTAATTTTTAAATTTAATTTAATTTAAATATTTGCTGATTTTTGATGAATTTAGGCACAGTTTTGTGGGAATCATGAATTTCATTTGGGTAGCATGTTTCTCATAATTTTTGCCCTTACGACAGTTTTAAAATTACTTATATCACTCATAAATTGAGCTACAGGATAAACAATCATAAACCTGGTTCATCAATTGATATGTTTCGGTGAGGGTTTTAACTAGTTTACAGCTAAACTTTACACTGGATTTTTGTTCTTTGCACATTTTTGTACCGATGAAAAAAACACACATTACTTCAGATGCCGGAACTCCGCTTTCAGTGAACCAAGTGTCATAAAATTTTAATTGAAAATCGAGGAAGGATGTATTGTTCCACTAAGTCATATACATTATACTTATGGAGCGCTATCAGAAAATGTTATAATTCAAAAGCCCTGTTTACTTTGGAATGCATTTTAACCATCTTCGGCTAAGTTCATTGCCGATATGATCCATTGTGATCCCAGAATTTCATCCGTTTGTGATGTGTATACAACAAGTTTTTTCAACATGTGTTTTAACACAAATTTCATCTAGAAATAATTGAAAAATTGTTCCTAAAATTGGGTTGTCATCCTCTAAACAACATTTCGTTGTTCTCCAGCAAATATGAATGTTTTTGAAAACAGGACAATTCTTTTGCACCACGACCACTTTTGAACTTTGTGTGCCTTTGTTTCGATCTTTCATAGTTAGAAATTTTATAAATTTTAGTACTATCTGAGATTGTAACTTCCAAGTGGTTGATGGTAATATTGTCGCCTAAGCAAACTGGATAAATCTCTTCCTGCGCAGGACATTCACATTGAACATGGAGCAATGTGTCTTTTTTTGCTCACACATACTGCACACATATCACTGCATACTCAGTTTTTCATTTCTACAACCCGCTTCCCGCTTCATTGATTTTGTATCTTTATATTATTTAAAAGAGGGACCGTAAAAATTATGAGCTAAATATAAAAATCAAAATATAAAACTTATTTTTCGATTTTTATTTTCCGCTCACCGAATAAAAATTATTTTTTGAAGTCCAACAAAAATTACGCGTGACATAATGATTAGGTTAGGTTAGTTAAATATCCTTGATCTTTAGTTAAAATTTCATTATTCTCGCTTCATAGATTTTTGATCTCTTTATTATTTAAAATTTTGATACTCAAATAAATTAGAATTTTTGTACTTCATTAGACTTGCAGCTTCCGCCCTTTTTGTAATAACTTTCGAACCAATAAAGTTAGAGTACTGAAATTTTGACACGTGTTTAAAGAGATCTTAAGTTTTAACATATTTACTTTTCAAGAAAATTCTATATAAATTTTCAAGGATATAAATGATTAAAATTTTCAAAGGACCTTTTTCATATCCTTTTTTTAGAAATAGATAAAAAATCTATTTTATTTAAATTCTTGAGTCTTTCCTCTTTCATTTAATATACATATCGCCATATTCTAACGAGGTTAAGTATTTTTATGTTTTTTTTATTTTTTATCCCCTTAAAAATTTTGAAGTCCAGCAGTGGGTCGTTAGGTACCCAGTGAGGAATAACAATAAGAATAGTGAGGATATCATAAGAGATTCCGCTTATTGTAAAAATCTTTTAGCTGATTAGCTTCAATGTTCTTACTGTGATTTCTACTTCGTTAGACACTTTTTGACTAGTTTTATATCTAAATCGAACCTCCTCAGTTTCATCTGGGAGAGCAAATGGTTAAAGAGTTGGAACCATTCTGTTGACACTCATAATTGGCAATAAGGCCTCCGAGTGGATGTACAGATTTTCCTGTACACGCACTCCAAACCGAAACTAAGCTATTTTGCATTGCGTGCTGGGAACTCAACCAGATCCCACATTTCTTAAGTTGTATGTTTTTCAACTCGAAGCGCAAGTTGAAATAATTTAAACAAAAAGTTTTCAGTTCAAAGAACTTTACGTTACTTAATATTATTGAACACTGAAGTTTTAATTTAATAATGAGTTGTAATCAAAAATTTATTTTGTGCTACCTATGAATTTTGTTTCCATTAACTAAGTTATGGAATCAATAACTCTTAATTATTTATTTAAAATCAACACTTTACTACGGATCTCTCTGTCTTGTATGTGATTCATAGCGCCCAAAAAAAAAGGTTTAAGTATCAAAAAATATAGACATGATCCGATCGTGTAGCCATACCCGTTCACCGCAAAACTTATCGAACAAAATTCTCTCTTATTTTCAAACTGTTAGCAGTACACTACGAAGAGAGTTTCTGCGCTATTAACACCGATTAAGGTCTCTACACTTCACTTCCTTATTTTGGCGCTAATTTAAACACTTTTAAGCTTGAATTTCTCATTGCCTGCTCCACTGTGGCGGGCAGCGCTCAAATATTGTCGTTAGCCCACTTTTTCATCAGAATACAAAATGCCTCATTTCAGTCAGTGGCCATGCATTGAGTTGAGTTAAAACAACACGAGAAGCAGAAACGTCCGGGCTGAGACAGCAACTAACTGCAAGCTAAAACGTTTAGGTGCAAATTAGGTCGTCAGGCGGCAGGCCGCAACAATTGAAAATTAAATTTCATTTTATCGTCAAAGTAAATATTGGCAAACGGCAAAACAGTAGCACACACATACACACACACACACGCACGCATACCGCTCGCGCTGATTCAGCAGTTTTGAAGTTAAGCTGACGAGGAGAATTGTTGAAAGGCAGCAAGTTGGGGTTGCGTATACGCCACGTGTGCCGCTTGTGTGATTGCCGATTGTGGCTGCCATAACGGTAATAATCATTAAATGAAAATTTTAATAACGACATAAAAGCGCCACATTACACGCGGCCTGTGTGTGGGCGTATTAAAAATGCAGCAGACACAGCCGTTCGCCATACACTCGACTTCAAGTTCTGGGCGCGCTTGCTTCTCAGGTACACTTGGAGGTGCACCTGAGAAATTGCTCATGTGTGTGTGTGTGTGTGTGTGTGTGTTATGGGAAACGATTCGTCTGAAACAAATGTTGCCGTCATGCATGCAGCTTGTAGGTTATCAGAGGGTGTGGTTACAATTAATTTAGACACACACATTCTATGAAAAGCAGTGAGCAGTCGTGCCTTTTGATTGTTCCATCTGTATAACTGTACACAATATCTTTAGTACGTCTTTAGTACAACATATCCACAACAATTTAAAGCGACTTATTCCTCTTCAGTTTCAAAAAGAGACAACCACCTGTTCACCCAACTCATAAAAGTCCTTTTCAACAAACATTACGCAACTCAATTGCCTCAAAAATGAAGTGTTGAAACTTTGCCATTTTGCGCATTACGAACATTTGATTTGACAAGGATTTGTCTTTTGAGTACACGAACGCCCACACGCATGTGAGGCCTTCATTTCCATTTACATTTTCCAGGATGAGACAAATGGCTAAAATTTAAACTGGCACTGGGTTGCGACGACTGCGACTGGCACTGCGACTGTGCAAACGAGTTGGTACCTAAAAATGTCAAATAGACTTTTTGACAGCTCTAACACTCACTCACATTATGTTTACCATTGTGTCATGCCTCGGAGGAAATCATTTTGACAGTCTCAAAGGGATTTTTGCTGAAAACGAAAATGAGAAAAACTTTTTCCAACTCATCAACAAACGACAAATCGCATTTTTATTATCAAAACTGAAGTTGGAGAAATGCCACTACAATTTTGTTGTAATAAAGGAATTCTGCAAATTTTTGCACTTAACACAACTGACGCGCTAAAGGTTAAAATAAAGACAAATATTTAAACTTCAAACAAACAATATTCAAACTGAAAATAAAAAAATACAAAAAAAAATAAAAACTTAATGAACAAAAAAAAACTAAAAAAGTACAAAAAAGAAAAAAATTAAAAACAATATTAATAAATAATAATAAATAATAAAAATTAAATAGTAATAACATTGCACGAGTATATGTTACAGTTAAAATTTCAAAGTAAATAATTAACATTTTAAAAGATTATAGATATAATATAAAAAACAAAATCTAAAAAAAGCCAAAAATAAAATTTCAAAAACATGAAACTTCAAACAAATTAATAATAAACTACAAAAAAATCTTACAAAATAAAAAGGAACAAAGAAGTAAGCAAAACTTCAAATAAAATACACATATATACAAATTTTATTGAAATTAAAATTTAAAATAAAACTTAACATAGAATAAGAATGGGATACAAATTGTAAACCATAAGTTTGAAATTGCGAATAAACAAACAGTTAAACAAAGTTCAAAAAATTAACACGAAATAAAAAAATTCAAACATGAGACTAAACGATAAAGGAATTATCAATAAATAAAAAACATTGTTAAACTAGGAAATAAAAAGCAATAACGAACTCAAAAATACAAAATAAATTAAACATAAAAAATTAAAAGAGAAAAAATTACATATAACAAAGCATAAATTTACAACAATATAAATAAAAGTTGAATTTTAAAATTAAAGACTTAATCAACTTTTTATTATTTTAAATTTTTAATTTTAGTTTTATTTTATATTTATCAAATGTAACTGAAAATTAAAAAAGATATAATTTTTAAAATATCAAAAACCAATTCATACCAATAAAAAAACAATAACACCCAAACAAACCATAAAAAAACATTGAAAACAAAATTTACAAATGAAAAGTTAAACAAAATAAAGTTAAACAAATATAAATATTAATGATTAGTAATTTAACTATATAACAAAAATTTAAAACTGAAATTAAAAAAATTAAATTATTACAAATGAATCAAACTTAAAATCTTTAAATATAAAATCAATAAAAATTTACAAAAATTTAATTACTTTAAGATTATCTAAAAACAATAATTAATACAAAAATTAAGAGTAAATGAAAAATAAAAAATTACAATAGAATTAGATTATTATTAGAATAGTAGATTTACAAATATAATAAAATATTAAAAAACAATACATAAAACTATTACAAAAACAAAAAACAATACAAAAATAAAACACTAGAACAGATTTAGATTAATATTCGAATTGAAAATTTACAAATAAAAAACATACAGAATGAATGAAAGTGCAATAAAAATAATAAAAAAGTAAAAAAATTTGCAAAAAAATGCAATGAAAATGAAGTTATTACGAATGAATCAAAATTAAAAACTAAAAACAATAAAATTATAAAAATATTAAAAAAATAAAAATTATTTTAAAAGAATTTCTTATACATACATATTTGCCATTGAAAAACATAATAGCGGAGTTCACTCTTCATAGCATTTTAGAAGTAAATTTGTTATCGTAGCAATTTTTGAATTTTCGCAATGTTTTCGAAAGCAGTTGCAGCGACAGATTGCTACGATAGCAACTTTACACATAAAATGCTATGGAGAGTGAACTACACTAATAAAATTATTATACAAATTAATAATAAATAAACCAAAATTAGAAACTCGAAACAGAAAATTTACAAAAAAAAATTAAAATACAAAATGAAAAAACATTCATATTGAAAAAGAACGAAAAACAGAAAACATTTTAAAAGCTTTAATTAACATTAAAATTTACAATCAAATGTAAAATAAAACAAAAATATTGTAAAAATCAAAAATTTACATTGAATAAAATAAAAATATTGTGAAAAAATTATATTGAAATAAAATAAAAAATAATCAACAAAGAACGAAAAACAAAAAAACTTTTTCAAATCTTTAATTAATATTAAAGCATTTAAATCACATTTAAAATAAGATAAAAATATTGTAAAAATACAAAATTTATATTGAAATAATCAAATTTCAAAGAAAATAAAATATTGTTAAAATAATAAAATCAAAAATATAAAATGAAAACCCGTAAAAATAAAAGAATTGTATTGAAAAATAGCGAAACAAATAAAAAAGTTAAAAATATGAAATTAACTTTAAAATTCAATGTATGACATTTTCTTGGAATATTACAGCAAAAACTACTTTCAAGTCTCCTAACATCCTTTGATGCTTGCAGCTTTTCACAACAATGTAAAACACTGACGACATTGTAGACAAACACCCACACACACTGACACGCGTAGACGAGAATAGAACTGAACGGAACATTCAATTAAACCATTGAACATCTCACCATTCATCTCACTTCCACACTTCATGTTCGTTCGTCCTAACTGTCCCTCGACTGATGGGCGCCAAAACGCGTCGCGGCACACACCCTAACGCCCAATGGGCAGGACAGTGCTTCGACTAACGGTATCGGTGGATGGTGTACCAGCGGAAACGCGCTCGATACTTTATTGCACTGCGTCCTTTTCACTTATTTCGCTGCTGCGCTTCTTCTTTCTTTGGGTTTGTTGCTTTTTGTTCTTGCATTCTTTTTTTGTTTGGTGTATCGCTTCCATTACCGGACGCGCTGTAGTCATTAAACCGAGTATTGATTTTCAGTGAAATAAACACAGACGTGAAAACACAGTATTTACACACACATATACACATACATACACTTGCAGTCCTGCGACTTAATAAAAATAAATATTTGACTGTTTCTTTGGTGTTTGCACCGCATTTCACTTGTCCTAAGGACATGACACAATCGCACAACGACGACAACAAGAACAACAACAACTCAAGCCACAGCACATAACGTAAATCGTTGTTACACAAAACATGAAATATGATCAAAAATAACCACAAAAAGTTCGAATAAAGTTGGCGCGCCGCTGCATTGATGCGGTGCAAAGTGAAATGTTGGACATGAAAATCGATGAATCGTTATTGATAGCTGCGCCAAAAGTGTCCTGCGCCCAATTGGTTTTTTTGTCCGTTAATTGGGTAATGTGTAACTCTATGATAAATGGCGGCGGCTGTTGTGGCCAGTGCGCGTGTACGCATTTTCGGTGCTGAACATTTCCATAAAAGTGACATTAACCCTTTCCGATTAATTTCTGCATTTCTTGAGATAAAAATGTTTCCTTCCAAATATTGACTCTTTTTGAATATTTTAGAAATAAAGTTTATCAAAATTTCAAAAACATCATTTCAGTTAAGAATTACAGCTCATTCAATTTTGTTCGATATATCGTACAATGGTCCGGAAAGGAGTAAAAATTTATGAAATTTTTGTTTCGTTTTTTAAGTCTTATGAACAACTCATTAACTTTATTGAAATAAAACATAAATTATAACAACAGAAAATTATAAACGTGATTTCGTTTTAATCGAAATTTATATAAATTATTCGTATAGCTTTAAAAAAAATACTGAATATAGCCAATTCTTACTAGCGTAGTGGGAGTGGCAAGTACGCAAGACCTTACACAACCTCTGCCGATTAGTCGAATTTTATTAGTCACACGGTTTACAGATGGGCGTGGCAGGCATGCAAATGCAAAAATTCTGTTACCAAATCCATGTTATTAAAAAATTCAAACATAGCTTACAACCTTTGCCTTCCAAACTTTGCCGTCATTTGTACGATATATGGTACAATTTTTTAATGGCTCGGAAAAAATATTTAAACGCAAGAAATGTTGAATTTATTGAGTTTTATAAATAAACTGATATTGAAACATTGAAATTATTTGACCCAAAAATATTCTATATTTAAAATTCCTTCGCGTCACCGCCATTTGCTGGTTTTTCAAATTCTTGCAAAGAGCTGCTTACAAAAGTCACTCATACTGAGTAACCACGGCTATTATGATTTATATTTTTTTAAACAGAATCATACAACACAGCCTACTTAATAAAAATGAAAAAGTTTCATAAAAGGTGCGTTTGCTGTCAAATAAAAAATCTTAGAAAAAAAGGGTACGATATATCGTACAAATTTCCGGAAAGGGTTAATTGTAGTTCTGTGTGTGTATGTGTGTCTGAGAGTTTTGTTGGTACGCGAGCGCTGACATTGAGGTTGTGATTTAATGATTTGTAATTTGAGATAAGTTGGCGCTAAATGGCTGAGAGAAGACGCAGCGGGAAATGTTTTGTCAATAATTCTATTGGGGGCTGTTGGCGCAAATGCAGAGCCATGCAAGTTCAGTTAGCTGACTCCATACACAAGAAACTTTATACGAGTTGTGTTCATTGGGTGAAATCACATTAGGAATGAAGTTCAAATTGCCTTCTAGGAGGTGTGAATGGCATGAAAGAAGTTAGGTTAGATTGGTGCGCCAATCCAACAACTTTACGAAGTGGTCAAAGAGATTATGATGCCCAAAGTCATTTAAGATGAATTCAGAAAAGTTGTATGCTAAAACGATGAAAAAGTTGGAACTTTTATTGCGGCAAAGTTTAAAATAAAATACATAAATAACCAAACAAACTAACTAAGAATGAAACAGCATCGAAAAAACGTACCAAAATTGGGTTAGAAAAGCCTTAACCCATTAACGACCAACGTGACGTATACGTCACGATAGCTTAGCCCAGCTTTATGGGCGGAGAAAAAAAAATTGGCAACTTCAAATGTAATAAAAACTATATCATGACCTACTCATAAGCATAGCGACCGAAACTGCTTCAGTTGCAGTCAAGCTTTCATTATGAAAAGTCGTGTTTACATTGATTTATTATTTTGTGAAATTTGAAAAAAGGAAAAATATCGAAAATGACAAAGGTCAAAAAGTAAGTATATTAAAATGTTTTTTTCGTATGTAGATAAACAAAATATTTTAATGCACTTTTACTTAGAATAGTTTGTAGGTAAATAGTCCAAAAAATAAATGACAACGTATTTTGTTTTATCCGTGTTTGATTGTGTTTTTTATTGCTGTGACGTATACGTTACGTTGGTCCAAATACAGTGCAAGTACATTTATTACTTTTTTTATGTTATTAGATACTTCAAAAACCCAGATGAAATGCTAGATTATCTGGAAAGCTTGCAGGGTGATGATGAAGGTTTTGAAAATTGTATATAGAGCCTTCCGGTGACCCTAAGGTGTCCGATGAAGATTCAGGCGAAGAAGACTACGGCGGTACTATCAAAAATTTGGGCAGGAAGCAACTACTACCATGTGAATTAGTATGTAATTCCGACGAAGATGACATTCCTGTCGACATCGATGACAATATCGTCCTTTGATCCTTTGAAGGATCCTTAAATCAAGGATGTTCTTGAGTTGTCGTTTTTTGGACGACGAGAAGACAGTTGCCGTATTGCATAAGTTTCGATAATTTATTTACTTCAATTCGAGTTTTGGTTGGTTTGAAACAGTGGGGCTACTGGGGGCACTGGTGTAATAAGATATACTTTATGATACCGAAATCTTGCCTTTTGCCTGACAAAAAGACACTAAAAAAGAAACAAGGTGATCACATAGAGAGCATAAAACTGGAAAGTGCTGTTTTTTTCTATAGCTTAAACCATTTATGGATAACATCACGTATCCAAAGTCGGTCAATACTCACGAGAACATCGGCGAATAATCACCGTTCCCCGACCACATGCGGCAGCGATGCGGTGTATAACGTTTCAATGGGCGGTACATATCGTATTTATCAGCATTTGAATGAATACAGAATTGTCGCAAGAAATTGTGGTGGTCCGTATTTAACAACATTAGTTCCACCCTACTGGACGTATTCCGACCTTTCTTCCCACCTAGGACCTTACAACAGTGGGCTCACAAATTATTAAAATTTTGTCATTGCAATGCAAAATTTTTACCAATCTCATTTTCGTCAAGCAATTTCAAGCCACTACTGAGCTAGTCGTGGCGTTAGAAAGTCGCCTGAAGGTTAATGCATGATGCAAAGGTACGATGGCATCGATCCCTTTGTGGAGGTGATTGCAGATAGCAAACGTCGACGATGTCGGGGTCAGAATTGCACAACGGTGTGTATATCTGTATGCGGAAAATGTAATATGGGCTTGTGTGCTAAATGCTTCAAAACCTATCATTTTTTGACTTAATTTTCAATTTTACTAATTTTATTGTGTAATATATAAAGTTTATTTTTTATTCGCCAGATGCTCCTTCTATTTAAAATAATGAAAAAATGTATGATGCATCAAAAAGGTGAATAAAAACCAAAAAATTCGCAAATATTCGAACACATACAATTATCTTCACGTATGTATGCACTAGGTGGGTATGAGGACCAACGTGACGTATACGTCACAGGCCATATTGACGCCCCCTGCCAAGATTTTGAAATTTTTTTTTCTGATTTGTATTTAACTGTACAAAACTAGCATCTGGTAAAAATTTACACATCTTACATCAATTTTAAGGGCTCTGTCGTTAATGGGTTAAAGTTAAGAAAAGCCTTGTTGAGGTTCTATGCTTTCTAGAGGAGGAAAAAAGAACCAAGAACATTGAACATTTCATCGGCGAGAGATCTGCTGATATCTTAGGTGCTTGTTTGGAGCTCTGGGATATTCACAGTTGATATCCTTTACGTTCCCTAAATTTCTGGAGTGATCCGTAAGCCAAGGTTTTAGTTATTTAGTGCATTATTAGACTAAAACCTAAAAGAGTTTGACAGTTTGATGCCAATGTGAACGGTGAGTTGAGAGCTTTTCAAAGGAAATTTTACTCTTTGAAGCCAACCATTTCCAGTTTAGAACTCAACTATCTAAAGATAAAAGTTTTTTGTTTTTAATTCTTGTGTCGGCAACGATAGGAAATCGAACCTGGGGTCAAATGTTTCTTGGACTCACAGACCCAACGCACTAATCAGCTGACTGAACCATGGCGGTCGGCCTTTGGATTGTGTCAAAAGCAAGAACCTCTCGTTAATGAATTGAACTCCGAGAATGAATATTATTATTGCTAAACTTTAAATGTAGATCACCTTTGGTTTCAGGTCCGCTGCAATATTTGATTGGGTTGTAATTTGATTGATTGTTTGATGGCAACCAGAGCGAATATTAAATAGTTGGTACGCAAATGTTTGCATGAGAATAAATCTTTCTTATTCGATCTATTCATTAATTTAGACGCTAATTCTTAACTATGTTTAAACTATTTACAAATCTGGATTTATGTGAAATTTTATATTTTTGTTCCCACACTTCGTGATCTATCTGGAGGTCCACTGTGATCATTAGTCTTTCTCCCACCAGTTAACTTGGTGGGAAAAGCTTTATCGGAAGCAGAACTTTGTACAATACTAGTTTCCGAGCGAAAGTGGATTTTTGGCCGAAGCCGAATATTCGGCATAACTAAAATATTCGGCCGAGGACCAAAGCCGAAGTCAAATAGTAATAAAAATTATTTTAAGAAAAAAAATTGACCAAAGTTATCCATTTTTTCGTTATTCATTTCTTTGTTTCACTTAATTTTAGTAAAAAAAACATAGTCTTTCTAACAAAACCAAAAACTTTTAAAAACTTTTGGCATAAATAGCTTAGTCGAGATCATTTTTAATAATCGCAATTAGTGTCCGACTGAAACCACTTTTTTGGGCCGAAACCGAAACTGAATTTCTTTTTTTTTAATATTCGGCCGAAACAGAAAATAAAATAAAAATATTATAAACATAAAAAATTTATGTTGAAATATAATACCTAAAAATAATCCAAAAAAATTAAAAATCTAAAAGTAACATTAAAACATTAAAATCAAATGTCAAAGAAAAAATTATTGTAAAAATAATAAAATTAACAATATAAAATGAAACCCCGTAAAAATAAAGAAATTGTATTGAAAAATAGCGAAACAAACAAAAAAGTTAAAAATATAAATCTTGTGATTCGGCAATCTTGATGTCCGAAATATCGAGTAAACCCGATATTTTATCAAATACTTCGAAACATAGCAAATTGACTTGAATTATAGGGTGAAAACTTTCGGCTAAAGTAGATATGCCTAAGCCGAAGATTTAAAATTGGCCGAATAAGCCGGATATTGAAGCCGAAAACGAGTATTCGGTCGGACTTTATACAACACTATTACATAGGAATGTGTGTTGTTTTCTGGGACTCTTCTCATCGAAGTATTCACATTTTTGTCCAGGTTAGTCGGTAGGAATCTTTCAGGCTTGTAGAAAAAAGTTAAGTTAAAAGTTATAATTACAAGTTAACGCCTAAAGTGTTTGTAGTAGTTGAATTTCTTAGCGGCTTTTCCGAACTAAAACTGAGGTCCCTGTAGGCTTTTCTTGATACTTACTTAGATACTCTTGTGGCCATGACAACCTTTTATCGATCTAAACAGTTCTCTGTCAGTCACAACAAGCGCGTAAAAGGGTCTACTTGGCCTGGTCTTTCCATTAGAATCATCTTGTTCCTTTTGGCCATCGTCCAGCGGCTTCTGTTGCATACAACCTTCTGACTAGAACTTCTTTATTCATATTTTCATATATCATGTCATATTTCCATACTTGAGGTTACGTAATACTAATCTAGTCGTTCTAGAACTCATGCAGTTTATGCTTTTTTCGAATACGATGGTCATTGATGTCATTAATAGTATTGAAGATCTCTCGAATTCTTCTCTTGAGAACTTTCAACCCGGCTCCATCATTATCAGCTTCAAAATTGCTTTAAAAATAACCTCAATTGTTCCAACTTACTGTATTATTCCATGTCTTTTGTTGTATCGAGATGATTATGCCAAGTCTACTTTATGTCCATATTATTCATTATAGAACATTATAGTGTAATATACTCATAACGCGCTACAGAGAAGGTTCGTTTCTGGCCCGTACAGCGCGGTTATGGAATGGTCTCCCTGCGGATATTTTCCCCAGCACTTATGATCTCGATGGGTTCAAGTCAAGAGCCCACAACCACTTCTCTCAAAACCCTATCTCCTAACCTTTATATCCTTCCTGAACCAACGCAATGCCTCGCATTAATAGGGGTCATCCCCTGCGCGTCTGTTCAAGAAAACAAAATTAAAAAAAAAATAACAAAAAACAGTGTTTCCATTGGTACACAAAGTTGAGTTGTTCAACACTCTCGTACTTCTGTTTGGAGGTTAATGTTCTCCTTAACGAAATTTTTGTTTACTACTTAAGACTCAAGAAAGGACAATTTTAGTTCAAAATTTAGTATTTATGGCAAAATGTATAGCACTGTTTTTCATATAAAAACAATCTAATCCCATTTTGAATGAAGTTTGAACTTTTTTACTACTAAGTAATTGAAGAGTTATAGTTGATTGACGTTATTACTCTTCTCGGTCAATTTTTTTGCACTTAGATTTAGCAGACATTGAAAATGTGTTTGCAGTTTTTTTTCACACACAATTTATCTAAAATTAGTGCTCTAGTATTTTCGTACATATCTCTGTATTCTATTCAAATATTCCTCCCGATAGAGACAGTGATTGTTAATGTTTCCCCACAAAACATGCGCTTGCAATGTTAACGATCGCCCTTGCCATCATATTTGGCACATGTGACAGCTGTCAAACTGACACATGTATTTCGTATGCATACCCATCCATATAAATGTACACACATTGATACACAGGTACATATATCTAATATATGAAAATTATTGAAAAATGTATACCAAACTGCCAATCAATCAATCATAGTCGCATTTACATACCGACACACACACACAATTTTTACATAGTTACATACGAGTTTTATATGTTTAATAGTAGGTACATGCAATATTTTTTGCATGACAATCTAATGTTCACATGTCAATTCGTGTCTGTCGCCTTTGGCTGCTCGTTTTTGTAAGCTGTCGTCCGCGACGTTAGTGTTTTATGATTGTTTAGTTGTTGTTAATGTTGTTGTTGCCATGACACCTAAATGCATGCCTGTAAATGCATATTAGAAGATACAATTCCTAGGCATTGTGAATATTCAGGGATATCGGGATTTAAGAAAGTCCAATCCCAGGATTGTAGAACTTTTTGGGTTAGTTTGAGATCAAATTATGAAACTTTTTTGGCTGAAAATAATTGAGGAAAAAGTTGTTCAACACTTTTTTTAAACTATCGTTGAGGGTACATTAAAAAGATTGAAGAACATTTTTTAGTTTTCAAAAATTTAATCATTTTATGTGAAAGAAATGAGTAGGGAACTCGTTGAATGATATTTAAACTCTTTATTTTTATATTTGAATAAATTAAATGAAAATCTCAGCATCCCAACGCTTCGAACAAGGCATTTCAGAACTTCTTAAGAGAGCCAACATTCCATGATTTCGGGATTCGGCATACCTAAATCGAATTCTCTAGTGGCTTTATATGTAAATAAATTTACTTAGTCGCTGTTTGTCGTTGGGTGGACAGACTCACATCCGCCTGAGCTGGCCTGCTCACCCGCCGCAAACTACAGCCGAGCATTGGAAAATTTCCTCAGGGACCTGCATACATACATACGCACATACATATGTAAAGTATGGGAGTATGTAGAGTGTCTGCATGTGCGTGTGGATGACTGCTTTTTTATATTTACCTGCCAAACGTTCGCCGTGTTGCGCGCTGATGAATTAAAAATGAGCCAGCAAAATTCACACAACTAAATAAAAATTTGTATGCGTCAGTACAAGTATGTGTGTGTGTGTGTGTGGTATACTTTTTTTTATACATTAGACTTGCGCCTCAAGGCATAAGTTCGAAACAACAAGAATGGGAGAACGGTGTCACTTGGTTTCTGATGCGACTGGCGAAAACGCCTAACAGTAGGCAATGACTTTATGGCGCATGCCGAATTGATTTTACATTCAACACAACACATTTGGTTCAATTTCAATGCCATAGGCAGCAGAACGTGTCAAAGACCACTTGGACGGTTTGGACCGCTTCCTGGCATCCGAATCATTTATTTATTCATTTTTGCTGGCTGCCCGTAACCTAATGGCGCGAAAATATTTACAAAACACATTTTTATATACTTTGTTTCTGTTTTTTTGTTTGTATATTACAACCCCACACACTGGCAGCGGGCTGTGTGCAGGTAGTGGCACACTTGTGCCGAGGTCCTCTGACTGCTGTGAGCTGTGAGTGCTGCCGCGTTTCAGGCGCGTGCGTTGGTATGCGGCGCCGCTCGTGAGGCATTCGAAAAGGTTCATTCATTTCAATTATTGCCTCAGGGCATTCAATGCATTAGATTGTTTTAAATAAATATTTGCTTAAGCTTGTATTTTGTTTTCCAATTGAAAGCCTCAACCTATATTATTATCTTTTCATCAAAGTCATTGATTTTGTGGAGCGTTGGAAACTTTGCAATGTGCGCAATTAATTACACCGTGCGACAGCATTTTTCACACCAGGAAAAATCCATATGTGCGTGAAACTAGAGACCAAATATAGTAATACTGCGTACTCAGTTTTTCATTTCTACATCCTTTGTCCTTTTAAAAGGACTTTTGAAGGGGATGAAAAATAAAAAAATATAAAAAAATACTTAACCTCGTTAGAATATGGCGACATGTATATCAAATGAAAGAGGAAAGGCTCAAGAATCTAAATAAAACTGATTTTTTATCTATTTATAAAAAAAGGATATGAAAAAGGTCCTTTGAAAATTTTAATCCTTTATATCCTTGAAAATTTATATAGAATTTTCTTGAAAAGTAAGTATGTTAAGTCCTCAAATCTCCCTCATCAAGTGTCAAAATTTCATTACTCTAACTTTATTAGTTCGAAAGTTATTATAAAAAGGGCGAAAGCTGCAATTCTAATGAAGTACAAAAATTCTAATTTATTTGGGTATCAGTATTTTAAATAATAAAAAGATACAAAATCAATTTGGCAGAATCTTACCAATGCAAAGTGATTCGTTTCATAGACAAAATTCAAAAAATTTATAGTCTCAGAATTTAACGATTTTAATGTCATTCGAAAGGTAAAACTCCAACTAGAAAACCTCAAAAAAGTCTATGCAAAAAATGTATGTGTATGTTTTTTCACAAAAAAATTTAAACTCATGTTTTCTGTTTTTTAGTCTATTGAGTAAAAAAATCGTAAAAATGCATGGTTACCAAGAAGTTGCTGAAACATTAAATATAAATTAAGAATTGATGTGGGCATTTTCGCTTTTAATGTTTTCTCAAAATTTTGAAAACTGAGGCTTCTTCTTCCCTTTTCATTTAAAATATTTTTTAAAGTTAAACCAAAAAAATTGGCAAAACTTAGAGGAAAATATCTAAAAAGTATGTGAAAGTATGTTTCTGGATTTTTTGTATTTTAAGAAGCATTCTTTTTTATCGAATAATGTAAACACATCCTCCGATATCATCCGATTTCAGAATAGTTATAATTAAATTTGAATAGTGGTCTAAGCACCTATTTTTCGAAAAAATATATTTTATTTATCCCTGAAAGTATGCAATCAACATGAAAAATGAAAAAAACTGCACAAATGCAAAACATACATCAATTATTATAATTTTTGTTGCAAAAGTAAAGGGTCCTCATACAATTTATTTTACTCTTTGCAATTATCAATGTGGAAGTAAATTATTGTTACGAAAATTACTTCTCTAAGTTCGTCTCTGGATTGTGCTTGAAAATAAAACCACTTCAATTATTCAGCGCAAACGCCGTCAAAAACCAGCAATCACTTTATTTACAAATTTACACTTGTTTGTCTTTACACTTGCTACTACTTATTGGACTATTGCATGTTTCCCCTTTGCTTGCTCAAATCAGACTCGTCCTCTGCGCTGTATGCGGCTGCCTTTCATACTTGTCTGATTATCGCGCCGATTGTTCTCGCATATTCCAGTTCTACTATCTCTCGATCGTTTT
Source organism: Melieria picta (assembly GCA_964056695.1). NCBI lineage: Eukaryota > Metazoa > Arthropoda > Insecta > Diptera > Ulidiidae > Melieria > Melieria picta. The sequence goes on along the minus strand of OZ057398.1, from coordinate 89,251,851 downwards.
CGCACATCCCATTACCATCGCGAGCCATCCTTGCCATATCGAAATTATAGCAAGTCTGCCGTACTCAAAAGTGCATGCCTAAAAGTATGCCCGTAAAAACATTCATGCATAGCACAGCGACAGAGTGCCTCATCGTTACATTATTAAATGTAAAATCTGAAAAATCTAGCCAACACACTTGGTGCGATAGCTTTCTAAAAATTACAAAAATTGCAAATTTTTATTCGAACATATTTTTGGTTCGAAATAAGTGCACCCAACGTGGTGACAGCTTTGTTATGCCTAAATCTTGATTCAATATATGACAAACACGTTCTTTACACATATTCATAAACTCTGCTATGTCTCTCGTCTTATTTCGACGGTTGTCTAGCAGCATTTGGAGAACTTGAGCCATGTTATTGTCAGTGATTAGAGTTTTTGGATGCCCCGAGCATTCATATTTAGTCTCCCAAGCTGGTACAGCCGCGTTTAAATTCAGCTGCTCAAAATTTCATGGTAGTCAATTCGTGTGCAGAGACCCTGTACACAGCTTCTAGCTCGTCTTACTTAATGACTGCTCTATACACAAGATTGGAAAAACCTCTTCACCAACACTCACATCGACTGACTCAAACCACTGTCAAACAACAGCTGCGAATTCAAAATGCCTGACTTATTGCTGAAACCCCTTCAAAGAGACGCACAGATTCCTTCTTTTTTGTTGACAAGTGCTGTCATCTTCATGTTGAGGTCGGAAACTTTTCAGACCTCACACATTTAAACATCTGATTAATGAGTTTTGGCCGTTGCTTCTGATATCGATTCATTATTCTTGGGCTCACAAATTGGTATCGTTCGGACAGTAATAAATTTTAAAATGACCTGTCAAACTGTTGTAAAATGTTGCCAAGTGTTTTCGGCCAAGTTATAACCGTTATCGATTAACGTTCGTTTTAGCTGTCGGCAGAGTTGCTCGATGTGTACGATTCCACGACAGGCGAATGTTACATGCGGCACGGCGCAAAAGCAACGCCATCGGTGCGGGTGGAATGCGGTGGTAGAACAACATTTTGACGCCATGTTTATTTTATGTACAGTCGCTTTTCACTTAAAGTTTGCGTGTGGCCGCTGTGCGCGGAATTAAGTTTCTTTTATGCTGTTTGACACGAAATGCGCTGCCACAAATTTCGCTCCCAACTGCACTGACAGTGAACAATGAACGATGTGCTGTGGTGATGGGGGAAGTTAAAGGAATTTTAGCTATATAAATATTTGTATTATCCTGAGCAAGAATAACATGGCTGAGCGGCTTTTAATGTAGCATGCAATAATAGAATATTTAATAATACATTTTGTTAGAATTAAATGAAAAAATTGAGGTAATTAAAAAAGTAACAAAATAACAAAATTCATTCATGTGATGATTAATTTCTAAATAAATGCTAAAATGCTTTTATGTTTAAGTTTTTATGTTCTTGTTATTAGCAAATTTCAAAATTATTTTCAAATATTTAAAGACGTTGACAATAGTCAACAGGTCGGGTCATGTCAATCAAATTTGTTGTTGGTGTTGTTCTTCTAAGATGTCACGTCAAGCTCAGCCCGAGCATAATGCACATAATTTTGGCTCAAGGCGAATTGACATTTTGACTAATTTAGCCAACAGAAGTTGTGGTCGCAGCCGTCGCTGTGCGGTGGCAACAAATTGCGGCGCGCAGTCGGGCAGCAGCCGGCACAGCTGTGGCTTGTCATCGGCATCAATGTTGGGCGCGCATCCTTGCAGCCGAAGGACTGGGCTGCGAGTGTATGGAAGAGTGTGCGCATTGTTTGTCTGGCCGACATTCGGCGTAGCTGCATTAACCCATTACGGCACAGCTATCGTTGGGCACATAAATTGTTGTGTTTGGCCCAACGCATTTGGACAGTGGTGGCAGCAGGTGGAGGGGAATACGGGCCAATTTTTTGTATTAATTGTACATTTTAACTTGTTTATTATTGAAATATTTTGGAATATTTCTTATAAATCCGTTCTAGAGGTTCTTCACTCCAGGATGACTAATGTTCTGTTCGACCTACCGAACTAAATGACAACCACATCAAAGTCTTATTTTAGTTGGATCGTCATGAAACTATGCGAGAGATTGCAGAGAAGATAAATGTATCACACAGAGTAGTTGAAAGTACCTTGGAACGCCTTGGACTCGTTAAGAATCTCGAATTGAAAGAGATCCACTACTCAGAGCGGCATTTTGCTAGCAGTTTCTTAAGAATGGGTTCTCGATGCTAAAGAACCTCTCATTTTTTGCGGTTTGGTAAAAAAGTACATGAGCCAAAAAATTTCGGGGCTAGAGTTGAGGTCAAATTTCACAAAAAGCTGGGAAATTTGACAAATTGCCTTACAACTACTCATAAGTTGCACTTAGAGGGTTAAATTCTATGACTGACCCCCACTAGTTTTCTCTACTGAACATTTCTTTCAAACATATTTATACCCCATCTCCAACCCTTAATGGGGCTCCCATACAAAATGATCGTTTTTATAAAATAGGCTCCAACTGCTCCCAGGTTGGTCCTAGATGTGTCAAATGTAAGACCGACACTCATTTAATTTCTCTTTCAAATGTTTCTTCCAAACAAACCTATTCGCTATCTCCAATTTTTAAGGGGGCTGCCATACAAAACTGACCATTTTTTATGGAATTGGCTTCAAACTTGTAAATGTAGTAAAGTTAGCGAGGAAACATCATATCTCGTAAACTACTGAACTGATTTAAATGATTTTTTCAGTGATCGGCAACATTCATGAGTACAAAAAATACAAAATTAATTAAAGTTCAGAAATTCAACACCAGAGGGCGTCTCCCATACAATCGGAGTAGTAAAGTTAGCGAGGAAACATCGTATCTCGTAAACTACTGAACCGATTGAAATGATTTTTTCAGTGATCGGCAACATTCTTTAGTACAAAAAATACAAAATTACTGAATATTCAGAAATTCAACAGCAGAGGGCGTCTTCCATATAATCGGAGTTGTGAGGTTGTCAACTTTTGGGTTTCTACGAAGCAATATTCAAAATGTTTTGCCGAAACCCCATTAACTCCCATTAACCTCTAAATAGATATATAGACAATTACGCCTCATAGACAATCAAACTGATTGTCAAATAACTAGAAAGATACTTGTATGCTGAAATTAACCAATAAATAAATAAATTAAAAAAATAAATAAATAAATATATCTACAAGTAAACGCACAACCCATATAGACAAACGATTTTACTAACTTACGCTCCTTTGCTTCCTACTTTCCCCTTTTGAAATTTTGGCTAACGCTGCACCATAACTCAAAAGTGAAATTATGGCTTTGCCCCGTAGGGTAGGCTAACATTTTGGTCATGAATAACAATGGCGCCTATCTCTTTGTTGGCCTTCATCATCACATTGACATATATGGACCATACACACGCACACACATATACACACTAAACGGGTGAATTTGATTGGAGTTTAGAGGTTGAAATAATTTTATCCAGCATTATGTGACAATTAATTGAATTTCAAAGTAGCTTTAATTATTCACACAATCAAGACAGCATACGGTGGTTAGAGAAGAAGAAGCAGGCAGTGGCGACTGCGAGGGTTGCACAGATTTTGATTGCAAATTCCACTCTCTTCAGTTTCCCCGTGGCGATGCACACATTTCACATTTGGCCGCTGCCGGATTATGATTAATTTTGCATTCAAGTTTTGGCATTATCTCCCAATTAGATTGCAATTAATAATAAAACTTACAATACCTCACACACACACACACACACGTTGCACATCGACAAAGCGAAGTGGCGAAAAAATGTTGATTTTTAATAGATACGCAGACAGAAAGTTGAAAAGGCCGTTCGCAGCTGTGTGCGTGGCCGGCGCCGTTTGGGCCGTGTGGTAAATCTCAAGTGGGTCATTACCTTGCATCCATTATCCTAATGGCGCGTTATGCTGTTCAAATAAAACACGGTGTGTGTGAAACGGCTGTGTATGTATGTGTGCCACTCTATTCATTCGGTGTGCTATTTGCATGTGTTGCACATGTGAGTTGGTCATTACTGCGAATAGGGATGTGAAAAGTTTGTACAAGCGCACCAACTTGGCAGCCACTTATTGTGGTTGGCATTTCATTTTAACGTCATTATCAATTTATTAAAGTTAAGAAGTTGTTAATAGTTAAACTGAGTTGTTGCAGTTAGTTGCTTGTTGTAGTTTTGTATGATTATTTGACTACACATTTACTTGGAGTTCCTTCAACTGTCGTTCAATTACAGCACAAATTACAGGTGGTGGAAACCGTAGCTTAATGGTTTGTGCATTAGATATTTAGTGAAATTGTTGTGTATTAAAAGCAACATTCGGCAAGAAAATAACAACAATGAATTTTATGACTAATTCAATGGCAATTTCAGGTGGTGGAAGCCATAGCTTAATGGTTTGTGCATTAGATATTTAGTGAGATTGTTGTGTTTTCAAAGCAACATTCAACAAGCAAATAACAACAATGAATTTTATAACTAATTGAATGGCAATTTCAGGTGGTTGACACCGTAGCTAAATGGTTTGTGAATTAGATATTTAGTAAGATTGTTGTGTATTAAAAGCAACATTCGGCAAGTAAATAATAACAGCACATTTAATGACTAATTCAATGGCAGTTTCAGGTGGTGGAAGTCATAGCTTAATGGTTTGTGCATTAGATATTTAGTGAGAATGTGGTGTATTCAAAGCAACATTCAACAAGCAAATACCAACAATGAATTTTATGACTAATTCAATGGCAGCTTCAGGTGGTGAAAGCCAAAGCTTAATGGTTTGTGCATTAGATATTTAGTAAGAATGTTGTGTATTAAAAGCAACATTCAACAACCAAATAACAACAATGAATTTTATGACTAATTCAATGGCAGCTTCAGGTGGTGAAAGCCAAAGCTTAATGGTTTGTGCATTAGATATTTAGTGAGAATGTTGTGTATTCAAAGCAACATTCAACAACCAAATAACTAGACGTCTGCATGGCTCCATTCACTTTCTCTCCCACAGTGTTGACACTTCTGCTGAGTGCGCATTTTGTGAGCATCATTACAATGTGAATACAGTAAATGCTGTAATCAAAGCAAAAGCTGTGCACAAAAAGAATGATTCACAAAATTGAGAGAGTTATAACACACCACGTTAAAATGAGTCATTTTATAGTGTACTCAAAGAGAAACTGTATTCATTTCATGCTATGAATACAGCAACATAAAATGAATGCATTGAGTCATTCATATTAAGCAGTGTGTCTCAAAATGAAATAAAATGCTTCTTTATCAAATTTTGGCAACATTTATTGAGAATATAACAATTAACCCTTTCGCTACAAGTTTTTAATGGGGAAAGTTACAATTTTAAATGTATAGTTTTATACTTCTATGTGATTAAATTGGCAACATTTCATAACAATTTGTTTAAATTTTAAATTCTGACCCTGTTCTTAGAGTGTTTTCATGTGAGAGAAAACACATTGTTGTGGCTGTAATAATAACTTCAACATAAATTTGTTTACGCATATCTAAAATTTTAATGTCTCTTCATATACTTCCGTCAAAGTTGTTTAAAAAATATATCCGAAATTGAAAGGGTCTTTAATTTAAAAATTTACCTTATTTTTCTACTTCAAGAAAAATAACCGTGTACACTTGTTTTTTTTAACTTAAATATTCATTTTTTTTTCGTATTTTTCCTAAAACTTTAAACTATTTTAAGGATCAGCAAAAAAATTTAGTTTTGCAACCATAGAAGAGTCAGATGTCCACAAACATCATGTATCCATATGGATACCACATAGCGAAAGGGTTAAGTAAGTGAAATTAAATACAATTCTGTGTAATAAAACTTATAATTAATAACTACAATTCATTGTTAACACTATCTAAGTCTAAATACTCTGATATCTTTTCTTTTGGTATGTTTGAGTTTAAAAACATAATTTGATTAACCAAAACTTGGTTTAGTCCAATTAAACACCTCTTTTCTGAAATGAGTCCTCTTGCGAGGGAAAACGCCCTTTCTGATGCTGCACTGCTTGCTGGTGTGGCTAAAACCATGCAGCTCATTTTGTACATGAGTGGCAACTTTGATTTGTTTACCGACCACCACTCCAGGACATTAAAATTTTCACTGTAAGGCTCGTTTGTGTTTTCATAGACTTGTAATTCATTAATTACAGAATCTTGTCTACTTAAAATTGGCATTGGCTGGATGAAATCAGAAAAGGGGTTTGCTGGAGAAATTACTGAGGAAATACTTCCTTCATTCCCCAAATCGGAATCATTCAAGTAGCTTCTCATTATTTGAATACAGGTTTCTTTGACCAAATCTTTCTCACTTTCATTAAAAAGAACTAACTTATTAGTTGGAGGAAACAAATATAAAGCAATTTTATGATAAATGGTCAAATTTGGGAGCAATAAAGTATTTAAATAAAAATTAAGTTTATCTTTAAATTTCCGTATAGGTTCAAAATTGTCTGTCAGAGTTCCACAAAATTTCTTTAAGTTATGAATATGAACTAAGATCAAATGTAGTGTAGGGTGGTTAGAGCCTTCAAGCTTTTTTGATGTTTCTTCAAAATTTTTTAAAATTTGCACCATAGCACTTACATAATTTATATTAATGTTGGCTATCCTCATTAGCTCATTTCTTTCTTGCAAAACATTTATAATATCCGCCCAATTTACTTCGATTGAATTTAACAAATAATAAATTGTATTCCATCTTGTGCAGGAAAAGCTTTTAAGTGACATCTTTAGTGTTGAATTGACAGATGACTTTTTGAAAAACTTTACAACTGCAGTACATTGAGTACAAATTTCAGAAATTTCGGGTATGTCTTTTATAGATTTTTGTACTACATTATGCAGTAAATGGTTTGCACACGCAATATGCCGATTCTCCCGAAACGCTTTAACCATGTTAGCTCCCCTATCAGTAACAATTAAAACTTTATCATCTAGCTCGCCACCAAACTCATTCAATATGCTTTGAATTTGCAAGCGTATATGGTCACCTGAAATACAAAAGAGGAAGATAAAAGTTGACGTTGGAGGTGTGAAAAAGCAGTCTAACGCCGTCTAAGGAAGTTTGTGTTTACTATAACAATTGTGTGGCACAGTCTTAAGTAAACTTAAGCGGTTATCGTTTTTGACCACAGAGTTTATATTTACCTGTGCATGAAGTTCCCTCCATAGATTTGATTTTAAGAAGTCTACTCGTTATATGAGAATTTTTAATGTAATGGACAGTACATGACAAATAAGTTTTTCGTATGAAGTCGTCTGTCCATAAATCCGTAGTGACACCATATCCGTCTGCCGTATTGCTTTTAAAATCGTCGTACACTATTTTCTTGTAACGTTCGTAAAGTTTTTCAATATTTCTGCCAATCGTGGTAGAATGCGGCAGTAAGTCATCTACGTCAACATTTTCCCCAAATTTCGCTCCGACCGAAATCAAGAACTGCGCATACTTTTTTAGGCCACTATCTTGTATGAGGTTAAACGGTCGACAATTTTCCACAACCCATTCTGTCGCAATTCGAATTCCGGCCTTCTTCGTTTCAGAGTCAACTAAAGCTTGGGGTTGGATTCTGCGACTATTGCTTAAAATATAACATCGATGTCGTACTAAGTTGGAGGTGCTTCTTGAAAATTTTTGCACACTAGAACATGTTCTACATGCCACAAAATTCTTTATTTCAACGCCATTAGCATCCTCTACTGTTCCAAACGTGTTCCAAATCTTGCTTCTACCCCTCTTATTGGTAATTTTGTAGTCGCCAGATTGAATTTTGTTTTTGATTAAGGCATTAGTTAGTGATTCACTAGTGCTTGCCATTGTTTGATCCGAAGCTTCTGAATCATTCGTGGATTCCTGATAAAAGTTATAAAACAATTTTAACATATACATACTATATAATAACTTTTTACCTCTTGCAAATCCATTTTTTTATTTTAAAACCCTCGAACGCAACAATATTTTCCAAAGAATGTTATATATGTAATATGGTAGCTAATAATGAAAAATTAAATACATATTTTTAGTTTTTTTCATTTATTAATTTTTTACTTAATTTATTGAGGGCGTTCTAAGAAAAAAATAATTAAGTTATTTCAGTAACTAAACAACGACTTTATTTTTTAACATTAAAACTGTGTTTGAAATGCAATACAATAAATAAAATAAAATAAAATAAAATAAAATAAAATTAAATTAAATTAAATTAAATTAAATTAAATTAAATTAAATTAAATTAAATTAAATTAAATTAAATTAAATTAAATTAAATTAAATTAAATTAAATTAAATTAAATTAAATTAAATTAAATTAAATTAAATTAAATTAAATTAAATTAAATTAAATTAAATTAAATTAAATTAAATTAAATTAAATTAAATTAAATTAAATTAAATTAAATTAAATTAAATTAAATTAAATTAAATTAAATTAAATTAAATTAAATTAAATTAAATTAAATTAAATTAAATTAAATTAAATTAAATTAAATTAAATTAAATTAAATTAAATTAAATTAAATTAAATTAAATTAAATTAAATTAAATTAAATTAAATTAAATTAAATTAAATTAAATTAAATTAAATTAAATTAAATTAAATTAAATTAAATTAAATTAAATTAAATTAAATTAAATTAAATTAAATTAAATTAAATTAAATTAAATTAAATTAAATTAAATTAAATTAAATTAAATTAAATTAAATTAAATTAAATTAAATTAAATTAAATTAAATTAAATTAAATTAAATTAAATTAAATTAAATTAAATTAAATTAAATTAAATTAAATTAAATTAAATTAAATTAAATTAAATTAAATTAAATTAAATTAAATTAAATTAAATTAAATTAAATTAAATTAAATTAAATTAAATTAAATTAAATTAAATTAAATTAAATTAAATTAAATTAAATTAAATTAAATTAAATTAAATTAAATTAAATTAAATTAAATTAAATTAAATTAAATTAAATTAAATTAAATTAAATTAAATTAAATTAAATTAAATTAAATTAAATTAAATTAAATTAAATTAAATTAAATTAAATTAAATTAAATTAAATTAAATTAAATTAAATTAAATTAAATTAAATTAAATTAAATTAAATTAAATTAAATTAAATTAAATTAAATTAAATTAAATTAAATTAAATTAAATTAAATTAAATTAAATTAAATTAAATTAAATTAAATTAAATTAAATTAAATTAAATTAAATTAAATTAAATTAAATTAAATTAAATTAAATTAAATTAAATTAAATTAAATTAAATTAAATTAAATTAAATTAAATTAAATTAAATTAAATTAAATTAAATTAAATTAAATTAAATTAAATTAAATTAAATTAAATTAAATTAAATTAAATTAAATTAAATTAAATTAAATTAAATTAAATTAAATTAAATTAAATTAAATTAAATTAAATTAAATTAAATTAAATTAAATTAAATTAAATTAAATTAAATTAAATTAAATTAAATTAAATTAAATTAAATTAAATTAAATTAAATTAAATTAAATTAAATTAAATTAAATTAAATTAAATTAAATTAAATTAAATTAAATTAAATTAAATTAAATTAAATTAAATTAAATTAAATTAAATTAAATTAAATTAAATTAAATTAAATTAAATTAAATTAAATTAAATTAAATTAAATTAAATTAAATTAAATTAAATTAAATTAAATTAAATTAAATTAAATTAAATTAAATTAAATTAAATTAAATTAAATTAAATTAAATTAAATTAAATTAAATTAAATTAAATTAAATTAAATTAAATTAAATTAAATTAAATTAAATTAAATTAAATTAAATTAAATTAAATTAAATTAAATTAAATTAAATTAAATTAAATTAAATTAAATTAAATTAAATTAAATTAAATTAAATTAAATTAAATTAAATTAAATTAAATTAAATTAAATTAAATTAAATTAAATTAAATTAAATTAAATTAAATTAAATTAAATTAAATTAAATTAAATTAAATTAAATTAAATTAAATTAAATTAAATTAAATTAAATTAAATTAAATTAAATTAAATTAAATTAAATTAAATTAAATTAAATTAAATTAAATTAAATTAAATTAAATTAAATTAAATTAAATTAAATTAAATTAAATTAAATTAAATTAAATTAAATTAAATTAAATTAAATTAAATTAAATTAAATTAAATTAAATTAAATTAAATTAAATTAAATTAAATTAAATTAAATTAAATTAAATTAAATTAAATTAAATTAAATTAAATTAAATTAAATTAAATTAAATTAAATTAAATTAAATTAAATTAAATTAAATTAAATTAAATTAAATTAAATTAAATTAAATTAAATTAAATTAAATTAAATTAAATTAAATTAAATTAAATTAAATTAAATTAAATTAAATTAAATTAAATTAAATTAAATTAAATTAAATTAAATTAAATTAAATTAAATTAAATTAAATTAAATTAAATTAAATTAAATTAAATTAAATTAAATTAAATTAAATTAAATTAAATTAAATTAAATTAAATTAAATTAAATTAAATTAAATTAAATTAAATTAAATTAAATTAAATTAAATTAAATTAAATTAAATTAAATTAAATTAAATTAAATTAAATTAAATTAAATTAAATTAAATTAAATTAAATTAAATTAAATTAAATTAAATTAAATTAAATTAAATTAAATTAAATTAAATTAAATTAAATTAAATTAAATTAAATTAAATTAAATTAAATTAAATTAAATTAAATTAAATTAAATTAAATTAAATTAAATTAAATTAAATTAAATTAAATTAAATTAAATTAAATTAAATTAAATTAAATTAAATTAAATTAAATTAAATTAAATTAAATTAAATTAAATTAAATTAAATTAAATTAAATTAAATTAAATTAAATTAAATTAAATTAAATTAAATTAAATTAAATTAAATTAAATTAAATTAAATTAAATTAAATTAAATTAAATTAAATTAAATTAAATTAAATTAAATTAAATTAAATTAAATTAAATTAAATTAAATTAAATTAAATTAAATTAAATTAAATTAAATTAAATTAAATTAAATTAAATTAAATTAAATTAAATTAAATTAAATTAAATTAAATTAAATTAAATTAAATTAAATTAAATTAAATTAAATTAAATTAAATTAAATTAAATTAAATTAAATTAAATTAAATTAAATTAAATTAAATTAAATTAAATTAAATTAAATTAAATTAAATTAAATTAAATTAAATTAAATTAAATTAAATTAAATTAAATTAAATTAAATTAAATTAAATTAAATTAAATTAAATTAAATTAAATTAAATTAAATTAAATTAAATTAAATTAAATTAAATTAAATTAAATTAAATTAAATTAAATTAAATTAAATTAAATTAAATTAAATTAAATTAAATTAAATTAAATTAAATTAAATTAAATTAAATTAAATTAAATTAAATTAAATTAAATTAAATTAAATTAAATTAAATTAAATTAAATTAAATTAAATTAAATTAAATTAAATTAAATTAAATTAAATTAAATTAAATTAAATTAAATTAAATTAAATTAAATTAAATTAAATTAAATTAAATTAAATTAAATTAAATTAAATTAAATTAAATTAAATTAAATTAAATTAAATTAAATTAAATTAAATTAAATTAAATTAAATTAAATTAAATTAAATTAAATTAAATAAATTAAATTAAATTAAATTAAATTAAATTAAATTAAATTAAATTAAATTAAATTAAATTAAATTAAATTAATAATTAAATTAAATTAAATTAAATTAAATTAAATTAAATTAAATTAAATTAAATTAAATTAAATTAAATTAAATTAAATTAAATTAAATTAAATTAAATTAAATTAAATTAAATTAAATTAAATTAAATTAAATTAAATTAAATTAAATTAAATTAAATTAAATTAAATTAAATTAAATTAAATTAAATTAAATTAAATTAAATTAAATTAAATTAAATTAAATTAAATTAAATTAAATTAAATTAATTAAATTAAATTAAATTAAATTAAATTAAATTAAATTAAATTAAATTAAATTAAATTAAATTAAATTAAATTAAATTAAATTAAATTAAATTAAATTAAATTAAATTAAATTAAATTAAATTAAATTAAATTAAATTAAATTAAATTAAATTAAATTAAATTAAATTAATTAAATTAAATTAAATTAAATTAAATTAAATTAAATTAAATTAAATTAAATTAAATTAAATTAAATTAAATTAAATTAAATTAAATTAAATTAAATTAAATTAAATTAAATTAAATTAAATTAAATTAAATTAAATTAATTAAATTAAATTAAATTAAATTAAATTAAATTAAATTAAATTAAATTAAATTAAATTAAATTAAATTAAATTAAATTAAATTAAATTAAATTAAATTAAATTAAATTAAATTAAATTAAATTAAATTAAATTAAATTAAATTAAATTAATTAAATTAAATTAAATTAAATTAAATTAAATTAAATTAAATTAAATTAAATTAAATTAAATTAAATTAAATTAAATTAAATTAAATTAAATTAAATTAAATTAAATTAAATTAAATTAAATTAAATTAAATTAAATTAAATTAAATTAAATTAAATTAAATTAAATTAAATTAAATTAAATTAAATTAAATTAAATTAAATTAAATTAAATTAAATTAAATTAAATTAAATTAAATTAAATTAAATTAAATTAAATTAAATTAAATTAAATTAAATTAAATTAAATTAAATTAAATTAAATTAAATTAAATTAAATTAAATTAAATTAAATTAAATTAAATTAAATTAAATTAAATTAAATTAAATTAAATTAAATTAAATTAAATTAAATTAAATTAAATTAAATTAAATTAAATTAAATTAAATTAAATTAAATTAAATTAAATTAAATTAAATTAAATTAAATTAAATTAAATTAAATTAAATTAAATTAAATTAAATTAAATTAAATTAAATTAAATTAAATTAAATTAAATTAAATTAAATTAAATTAAATTAAATTAAATTAAATTAAATTAAATTAAATTAAATTAAATTAAATTAAATTAAATTAAATTAAATTAAATTAAATTAAATTAAATTAAATTAAATTAAATTAAATTAAATTAAATTAAATTAAATTAAATTAAATTAAATTAAATTAAATTAAATTAAATTAAATTAAATTAAATTAAATTAAATTAAATTAATTAAATTAAATTAAATTAAATTAAATTAAATTAAATTAAATTAAATTAAATTAAATTAAATTAAATTAAATTAAATTAAATTAAATTAAATTAAATTAAATTAAATTAAATTAAATTAAATTAAATTAAATTAAATTAAATTAAATTAAATTAAATTAAATTAAATTAAATTAAATTAAATTAAATTAAATTAAATTAAATTAAATTAAATTAAATTAAATTAAATTAAATTAAATTAAATTAAATTAAATTAAATTAAATTAAATTAAATTAAATTAAATTAAATTAAATTAAATTAAATTAAATTAAATTAAATTAAATTAAATTAAATTAAATTAAATTAAATTAAATTAAATTAAATTAAATTAAATTAAATTAAATTAAATTAAATTAAATTAAATTAAATTAAATTAAATTAAATTAAATTAAATTAAATTAAATTAAATTAAATTAAATTAAATTAAATTAAATTAAATTAAATTAAATTAAATTAAATTAAATTAAATTAAATTAAATTAAATTAAATTAAATTAAATTAAATTAAATTAAATTAAATTAAATTAAATTAAATTAAATTAAATTAAATTAAATTAAATTAAATTAAATTAAATTAAATTAAATTAAATTAAATTAAATTAAATTAAATTAAATTAAATTAAATTAAATTAAATTAAATTAAATTAAATTAAATTAAATTAAATTAAATTAAATTAAATTAAATAATTAAATTAAATTAAATTAAATTAAATTAAATTAAATTAAATTAAATTAAATTAAATTAAATTAAATTAAATTAAATTAAATTAAATTAAATTAAATTAAATTAAATTAAATTAAATTAAATTAAATTAAATTAAATTAAATTAAATTAAATTAAATTAAATTAAATTAAATTAAATTAAATTAAATTAAATTAAATTAAATTAAATTAAATAAATTAAATTAAATTAAATTAAATTAAATTAAATTAAATTAAATTAAATTAAATTAAATTAAATTAAATTAAATTAAATTAAATTAAATTAAATTAAATTAAATTAAATTAAATTAAATTAAATTAAATTAAATTAAATTAAATTAAATTAAATTAAATTAAATTAAATTAATTAAATTAAATTAAATTAAATTAAATTAAATTAAATTAAATTAAATTAAATTAAATTAAATTAAATTAAATTAAATTAAATTAAATTAAATTAAATTAAATTAAATTAAATTAAATTAAATTAAATTAAATTAAATTAAATTAAATTAAATTAAATTAAATTAAATTAAATTAAATTAAATTAAATTAAATTAAATTAAATTAAATTAAATTAAATTAAATTAAATTAAATTAAATTAAATTAAATTAAATTAAATTAAATTAAATTAAATTAAATTAAATTAAATTAAATTAAATTAAATTAAATTAAATTAAATTAAATTAAATTAAATTAAATTAAATTAAATTAAATTATTGGAGGTGTGAAAAAGCAGTCTAACGCCGTCTAAGGAAGTTTGTGTTTACTATAACAATTGTGTGGCACAGTCTTAAGTAAACTTAAGCGGTTATCGTTTTTGACCACAGAGTTTATATTTACCTGTGCATGAAGTTCCCTCCATAGATTTGATTTTAAGAAGTCTACTCGTTATATGAGAATTTTTAATGTAATGGACAGTACATGACAAATAAGTTTTTCGTATGAAGTCGTCTGTCCATAAATCCGTAGTGACACCATATCCGTCTGCCGTATTGCTTTTAAAATCGTCGTACACTATTTTCTTGTAACGTTCGTAAAGTTTTTCAATATTTCTGCCAATCGTGGTAGAATGCGGCAGTAAGTCATCTACGTCAACATTTTCCCCAAATTTCGCTCCGACCGAAATCAAGAACTGCGCATACTTTTTTAGGCCACTATCTTGTATGAGGTTAAACGGTCGACAATTTTCCACAACCCATTCTGTCGCAATTCGAATTCCGGCCTTCTTCGTTTCAGAGTCAACTAAAGCTTGGGGTTGGATTCTGCGACTATTGCTTAAAATATAACATCGATGTCGTACTAAGTTGGAGGTGCTTCTTGAAAATTTTTGCACACTAGAACATGTTCTACATGCCACAAAATTCTTTATTTCAACGCCATTAGCATCCTCTACTGTTCCAAACGTGTTCCAAATCTTGCTTCTACCCCTCTTATTGGTAATTTTGTAGTCGCCAGATTGAATTTTGTTTTTGATTAAGGCATTAGTTAGTGATTCACTAGTGCTTGCCATTGTTTGATCCGAAGCTTCTGAATCATTCGTGGATTCCTGATAAAAGTTATAAAACAATTTTAACATATACATACTATATAATAACTTTTTACCTCTTGCAAATCCATTTTTTTATTTTAAAACCCTCGAACGCAACAATATTTTCCAAAGAATGTTATATATGTAATATGGTAGCTAATAATGAAAAATTAAATACATATTTTTAGTTTTTTTCATTTATTAATTTTTTACTTAATTTATTGAGGGCGTTCTAAGAAAAAAATAATTAAGTTATTTCAGTAACTAAACAACGACTTTATTTTTTAACATTAAAACTGTGTTTGAAATGCAATACAATAAATAAAATAAAATAAAATAAAATAAAATTAAATTAAATTAAATTAAATTAAATTAAATTAAATTAAATTAAATTAAATTAAATTAAATTAAATTAAATTAAATTAAATTAAATTAAATTAAATTAAATTAAATTAAATTAAATTAAATTAAATTAAATTAAATTAAATTAAATTAAATTAAATTAAATTAAATTAAATTAAATTAAATTAAATTAAATTAAATTAAATTAAATTAAATTAAATTAAATTAAATTAAATTAAATTAAATTAAATTAAATTAAATTAAATTAAATTAAATTAAATTAAATTAAATTAAATTAAATTAAATTAAATTAAATTAAATTAAATTAAATTAAATTAAATTAAATTAAATTAAATTAAATTAAATTAAATTAAATTAAATTAAATTAAATTAAATTAAATTAAATTAAATTAAATTAAATTAAATTAAATTAAATTAAATTAAATTAAATTAAATTAAATTAAATTAAATTAAATTAAATTAAATTAAATTAAATTAAATTAAATTAAATTAAATTAAATTAAATTAAATTAAATTAAATTAAATTAAATTAAATTAAATTAAATTAAATTAAATTAAATTAAATTAAATTAAATTAAATTAAATTAAATTAAATTAAATTAAATTAAATTAAATTAAATTAAATTAAATTAAATTAAATTAAATTAAATTAAATTAAATTAAATTAAATTAAATTAAATTAAATTAAATTAAATTAAATTAAATTAAATTAAATTAAATTAAAT